>JAUELA010078920.1:0-10402 GCA_031471845.1 Boltenia villosa | reverse complement strand
TCGAATTACAGGTATAAGAATGACGTCAAATGTCGTCACTCCACGTAATATAATAATAACACTTTTCTTGGAGGACTCCTAAAATATTAAAAGATGACGCTGATTTGTTATTATTTAGCTGAGGATTATCCCAATCACTGGAGAATTTGAAGCGGATCCCGGAGAAAACAGGGAAATATTCGATGAAATGACTGGAAATCCGGAATTCGTCGCAGAAGAGTTCGGAGAAGATTATATCTACGACACCGCAGCGAATGATTTGATCACGGTCACGAAGATACTCTGCAACGACCTGACCCAGGGAAGTCAGGGATGCATCTTCGAAGATGACTTGTTTTTCTTTCGTTAGGTTCAGGCTAAATATTGTGCTTGAATAATGTGGTACGGCACACATACAGTACCTCGATTATATTTCTATCTTGTTTCAAATGATTATAAATATTCGATCAGGTATTTAAATTGCATTAAAAGAAAATGGAGATTCATATTGCTTCGGAGTGTTGAATTGAATCTAATTAAATATAAAGACAGTTGAGCATGCTATAGCAGCCTAGCAAGTATATCTCTTTTGAGTGATAATCGGTAAGAAAAATTCTTACGAAAAAATAATCCGCCTCCAGACCTATTTAGGGGGTGAGGTGGAGGATCTTTATATGAGCGCGACTTGCGGATCTTCATTTTTTAATTGGGGTGAGGTGTCTTCATATTATCCTTATTAAGTGTGGTGGAGGATCTTCAAAAGAGCGCGACTAGAGGGGTCTTCATCTTTCAAGTGGGGTGGGGGATCTTCATATTATCCTTTTTAATAATCCTTAATAATAACTTATTTCACTGCAGCGCACCGATCATATATTGAACATATGTTGCATAATTTTGAACGGAAACTTCGTGGGTATGAAAGTAGTATTTGTTTGTTTCAATGGCCGCAACATTCGTTCAACAATTTGCATCTCTTTCACGGCCGCACATTACGCCTCTCACGGCCGCACCCCTGGCGTGGATGATGATAACTGCAACGATCTCAAAATACCAATATGTAAAATAAAATAATGGATTGATAGTATTCATTGTGAATGATATATTGTTTTTCAAGTTTAACAAATTAAATTATGGAAAAATCGTTTAAAACAAGATATTTATGGGGAGGAGGGTCTTCATATGATCCTTATTATCTACACATTTGAAGGGAGGAACTTCTACAATAATAAAATGAAAGTTTTACGAAATGCAATTCGTTATCAGGCACTGTTTCTAATAATGGCGTAACTGGGAAAGAATTTATTAAACCACGCCAAATATAGACTTGGGAGAAATGACCTTTTGTAGGGATTTGAATGCGCGTTTGTGTGATCATCATTTCCTCGAGTAATCATCGAAAATGCAGTGGATTTCGTTCGAGAAATCTATGATTTCTTCATTTAAACGCCAGAAGTAAAAATCGCCGCAGGAGAAGGTTAATGGAGAACGGTGGCTCGCTGTAGATAATGAGGATTTTGATGTATAATGCTATTGTTGTTTTATTGAACGCTTATACTATTTTATACATTGTTCGTTTTATAAATATATATAAATTGTGCATGTTATAAATTATTGTAAAAAGTAAATAATATAGACGTTTCAATTTTTTTTATTATTTTATTCATGTTATAGATGCAGACATAATATAAATCTTATAAGAATGTCATGAAACTCAGTTTTGTGCATGATTTTTTGTGTGGTTTGGAATGTTTTTTTGTTTGTGTGCATGTTCGATGGTTTTTTTTGCGAGATGCTGCATGTGCGCTTTGCGATGCTAATACTTATTTCAGATCATAAACAGATGGGAATAGTACTGTACAGAAATCAATCTTTTTGCATGTATGGGTAATGCTGAAATGGAAATCAATGATCACCAGAGATTGGTGCTTCTGATGAAGGTAAAAAAATATCGACGAGGCGGAGAACAAAAACTAACAAAAGTTTACAAAGTTGGTTTATTTTGAAGATTTATACATTTAAATTGATGCAATAGCTTGTTGAATGTCATTCGTGCGCCCTTTTTATCATTCCATTTTGAAAAGATTTTGAATATTACTGAAATAAGCATCAAACAAAGAGTGAAAAGGATCAACAAGGTGCATGTTTAAGACGTGCTGAATAAAAATCAAAACACGAGCACAAATATAATGATTAGATAATTGATATTTATTTCACATTGAATCAATAAAAAAATGACTCTTATTTTATATTAACTATAACAATGATTTTAAATGCGTAGTTTTTTAGTTTTGCTTGTATATTCCGAGCATACGGAGTAATTAGGCCTTTGAACAATAAATTGCAATTTAATTATTATTCTAATTTTTTAGGGACTAAATGGAACCAGAAAAACACCACCAGGAAAGATAAAACTCTGAATTGAATGGGATCGTCTGAGGTGAGCATAGCACGATTACCATTACATTTTGATTAAAAATATTCTCAGATCTCGAATTTAGCTTTCAATCTATCCAAGGCTGGATGTTCGTCGTTTTTTTTTATCTATTGTGTTTGAAGAGGCAGCTTCCCTGATATTAGTACCCTTACGTTCCACAATCATTTGCATGCTGCATTTACCATGGTAATTGGCTGGGACTCCTAGTCCTTAACCATGTTAGTCTTATACAAATGTCAAAAGCTTGTCCAATTGTGAAATAATCCTCCATTTCATTTCTTGCTACATTATTTTAAATTTCAACAGGAATCTATTAAAGCAGCTGCATCAGAAAAAGGAAGGACTGCATGATCTATATATGTGTAACAGTGCTGTTTATAAATTAATATAAAGCAAATAGATGTATAGTGGTTATGTTGGGTATAAGGTTAGGATAATTAGGGTTCATGGAAAAGGGATCAATTGATCTGACATCTACAAGCGGAAGAAAATCTTGACAAGATACATTTTGAGTGAGGTTTGTCTAATTCCATTTTTATTTATGAAAGTTGAAAGCATTGTTGTTTATTTACAACTGTTTCATTAATTATGAAAACATTGACCTGTTATTGATGCTGACCAGAAGAAGGGTCATGCAGAGCACAAACTCCAGTTGAGCAGACTATCAACTTCAAAAGATTCAACTTCAAAAGAAGAAGAAGAGTGTAAGATGGTGATGTACATTATTTTTACCTTTATCTATTACCAATCCTACATCATACATACACCTTTGTATGATTTAGAATTTTTAAATCAATTCGTTATTCTACATAGTAAAACCAATTAGAAATCTTTCAATGGGGATACTTTATCCTCGTATTGTGTCCCCAACCCCTTGTTATAATAAAAGTATAAGACTTATAACATAACCTCTTATTTTGGAATTATATGTCCTTTTCCTCCTAAATCTTGTTCGTTCGTATTTTGAAGATGCAAAGATTTACGAAGAAAAGGGAAGCATTCAATCATATAACAAGTAATAGGAAGAATGAAGCTTTAAAGAAGAAAAACGATGTGCCAATTCAGTGCAAGGAAAAATGACATTCAACTGGGACTTGGTTAAAATTAATCCAATTTTAAACCCAATTTAAACCGTTGTTTTGTAAATGTTATTTCACGCCTCCCTCAATATGAATTTAATCACCTATACTATATCATTGTTAATCAATTTATTTAATTAATTATTTTTCATTGTGTTTTGCTTTTTTTTTTAATCCAAACTTTCTCATGGTTCCGTTCAGTTCCGCAATTTTTTCTGGTTTCTTATGATTGGCGATCTTAGTGATATCTTGTGTCCCCCAGGATTTGCGATGCTGTCCAAGTTCTCTTTTGCTTTTTGTTGGTTTTAGTGTCGATCTCGAGTTGGAAGTACTTCTAGGTTAGAATTTGGTTTTGATGTTTCGGTCTTAATTTTTCTTTGTTTACTAGATCTTGATGACGTAATTTGTAGATTTCTCTAATATCGTTGCTCCGCTCAGGGTTTCTTGGCTGGACTTTTTGTTACTTCATTTCACTCTTGGTTGTAGTTTTCTTGGTTATTAGGTAGTACTATATTGTCATTTCTGGTGTTGCGTTTCTGAAGATTATATTATTTATTATTTATATTATTATTCATCATTTTATCATTTAAACTTGTTTATTCTCTGCATTAATCCTGTGTTGTGTGGTTTTTCTAGCGGATATTAGGAACATTCAGCTGAATTTATTTAGATTCCATAATTATCAGTTGCTATCGCGTGGGAGCTTCATTTACATTTACGTGAAAATTGGCAATTCGATTTTTTTTTCTTTTAAGGGAAGGAAAATAATGATGCGATTCGCGGGTGTACAGAGTGCGTGTCAACAGGGAAATTTCGTTTTGTTTGAATGCTGGATTATTTCATTTTGTAATCGGAAATTTTAATCCGAAGACTGTGAATATAATTATTATCGCTGTATGATGTTTCTCTCTTGTATTTCGGCTATTAAAAAAACGTCTACAGGTCTAAATTTAGCAAGGATTTCAAGTTCAAAAGTCTTTTGTAATAGAAGTCGTCATTACTACGGCTTAAATTCGGTAAAAGCGCTGATCCGGATCGGAAAAATTGATATCTCGTTCACACAAGAAACCGGAGTAAATCTGGATTCTAACTTGAGGCTGATCGGGTCAGTAAAGTAGTGACTCGGTAGACCTGTAGTATGCATGGGACGGCCAGAGCCCAGTAGAGCAATTGTGCAATTGCTGTCTTTCTATTCCTTCCAAGTGTTGCTGACGTACTGAAGAAGGAGCTGAGATTATACAGACCATTTCCATAAAGGTAACCACGTTTAAATGTCAGCAGACATTTATTTTCCTTTTAATAATGCTCAAATGTTGATTGATATATACTAGAAGTTCTAATGTTTCCGGTGGCATGGTGGTTAGTCTGATGTGTAGGCATTCCTCACGTGGTAAGATCGAATCCAGAGCTTGCAATACAAATAGTTTTATTAGTGTCTTTGGAGTATGAAGGTATTTATATTAGAAGTTCGAAATTGTCTCAAGGCGTCTCCATGGCGTAGTGGTTCGTGTAGGAGATCGTCAATGAAGGAGTCGTGGGATCGAGTATTACCCATGACGCTTACGTTAATCAATGGAAGAAATCTGTGAGCGCCTGCCTATATCATCTCTGAGAGATGAACAAAAAATGGCGGTTTTGAAGAAATTTTGTAAATGAATGTGAATGTATGTATATATATATATATGAAAGAACGCACGCATTTTCGCTCGCCTTCGGCGAGCTCAATTTGAATATGGTAGGCCCTACATCCCACGCGTTTCGCTCGCCTTCGGCGAGCTCACTTGATTCAATCTAATTGTTTCCGATTTCGCTCGCCTTCGGCCAACTTTGGAGGGTCTTGAACCCAGAGAGCACCGATCAAGATCCAACCACTTTACCCCTAAACCACCTGGGCCGCATTTAGCTATAGTACTTAGGGTCGCTTTTACATCACAAATCCCACATCAGGAATAATAACCAAAAAATATATGCTGCGGTGTATTGTACTCACGGATTCGAACCTGTGCTTACCAGTGCAGGTGTGTACACCATAACCACTAGACCACGAATCGTTGACGAACAAAAGTCCCATTTCTCTTATATGAACCTCTAAACTCCTCTCAGTATAGAAAAAAATTATTATTGAAATTAGAAGCTTCGAACTTACATGGTCGTTAAAATAGGAGAGGTTTCCATCAGGTAGGGATAGTGTAGTGGTTAGATAGGTTAGTGTACAAAACTGATAAATCCGATAACGTTAGGTTCGAATACCAAATGATACGGGTAAAAACGCTCCGGAAATATTATATAAACAAACAAAAAATCAAAATATGTAAAACGATACTGGTAAAATCGTTGTGAAAATGTCAAACAAAACAACTGCCTAATTAGCAGCACTTCAAACTACTTACTAAACTAATCTGATTAGAATCTCTATAAACATGAAATCTGATGTCAAAAACATCACGTATAATATATTATATATATCATGTTTTTTTTTATGTTTTAGAAATTTTTAGAAACATTCATTACCTTACAGGATTCGATTCAATCTTTTTGTTTCCGATTTCGCTCGCCGAAGGCGAGCTCAGCTTTGGAGGGACTAGTTTTGAACCCAGAGAGCACTGCTCACAACCACTTTGTTCCTCAAAAATGATATGTGTTCACTGTTGAATGCAAGTGGTAGTGGTTCAATGTCTACAAGCCAAAGTGTCTATTTATTTGTTGTCTGATACTTGTTAAAAAACAACTTGCAACAACGCATCATCCAGCATCCTGCACGTGATCAGAAGTTCGTTTGTAGAAGTTGGAGAAGAATTCATTTCACATGTTGCATTTTTGTTCTGTATCTCAGTTACTTAAATCTGAAGATTTCCGTTGCCGAGACTCTTGTTCTCTAATTATCCATTATCTTTTTTCGAGTGACCCCTAAAAAAACATCATCAATCTAACTTACCAGCTGCAGATTCCAAAATTCGCGCCAAAAATGGCGTCCCTACTCTCAAATAATGAACCGAAATTTTTTAACACAGAAGTAGTACAGGTTTATTTTCCAAACCAAAATTCAATAATATCGTTAGTTATTCAGTATATAGCAGAATATAAAAATTTATTTTCAATATCAAAATTCTATATCATATATTTAATAAAACTATTTTTAGCTGCACGTTACATGAACAAATAAATGTACTTATGCCTGCCTATATTTTCCATACGGGGGAAAGGGTCTTCCATTTGTATGGTATGTTGTATTAAATTCAGCAACAACAATGGAAATCGCACTCAAACGCATGCACAAACTACAAGAAATCATCGAACCATGCCATACAAGTTATGTAGCGGAAATTTAAGTGTTTGCATTATATTATTTATTTTTATGAACAGGAGAGCAACTAACAAGAACTGAGATGAAGTAAGTAACTGGATCGACAACAACTGTCCACCAAGATCTAACCAAAGAAACTTCCAACATGGAGATCAACAAATACGAACAAACTACCAACCGAGAAGTACTTCCAACAAAGATCGAATTCCAAAACTGAACTAAACCAAAGAATTTGATCAACAATGTTTACAACACAACTTGCCTTGAAAAGGTAGGAAGTTGCTTAGACACAAAACAAAAATCTTGCAAACAGTAAATACAAATAAAAAAAATTATACAGAAAAGTTATGAAATTATAATAACAAATAATATGGTTTGTACAAATATAATATAGAAAAATATTACGAGTGTTTATTCAAATACAAATATTTCATTATTATTACAAAAGAGATGGGAGTCGTTCATGTATTATACATTTATATACAATTCTACAGCCCTATGGAATGACGTCCCGATTTCTCGAAGAAAACTCTGTAATCCATCCATTTCCGATGCTCCATGTATTCTGAAAATATAATAAAGCTAAGCAGAGTTAAAATTATTCAAACGAGACTACGAAAACGTACATATTAGAGGACGAGATAAAAAATAGGAACATAAAATATTAATAAGCACAGAAAACACACGCACACTTACACACCTTGAAAGATGCATGCTTATCGTGCGAATGTGGACATGATATACATACGTGCTTTGTAGGTGGTTTATATCCGATGCATCTATTTCTTTGAAGAAAAATAATTCTATTAATGTCCTTTTTGAAATTTGAGAGAAATATACTTACATCAGTAAAATGGTCCAGTCGGTAACATGTTGTAGCACGATGCGTTTTTTTTGTTCTATAGTCCTCATCGTACTGTTAATAATAATAAGAATGCGATAATAAAATATTATACATTACATTAATTAAATTCGGATTATTCAAGGGATGGAATTGATGTGTAAAAATGGCATTCATTTTTAAATAATAGATGATAATTTAATAATAATTTAATAGACATGATAAAAGTAGAAATCGAATAAAAAATAATACAAAACACAACACTCGTGGATAATACGAAAATATTAATAATTTCACAGTATTTAGTAAAAAATACTTACACCATGTTTATTCTGAATTTCAAGGTAATTTGCTATATGCCTCGATCTTAATCTGATAGAAATATCAACCGAAGCTTCTGATAAAAAAAAATAAGCAACAATTTAATACTTTGAATATGAATATTTGATATTATATTTTGAAGAAAAATAAATACTTCCCAAGGCCGAATCTAACCACTGTGAAGCAATCACGCGATACTGAAAATAAAAAATAAATAAAAAGAGACAAAAATAACATCACTCACATCTTCGCGGGTTCACTGGGCAGGCAATTTTCATCGCTCTTTTGATCGTGAATTAAAAGATTATTTAATCATATTTAATGATTGAAGAATTTCGATTTGCGACAACGGAACGCGAACAAGAATGAATTTGTTTGGCAGAGGACACAGCGAACGCGCTGAACGAATGCGATGCGAAACGAACCTACCTAATTACGGCCCAATTTATTAATGTACTTTATGGAATCATATATATATGTACGAAAAAATAGTGGCACTTCAATATTGACGTCCTGCAATGTTGAAAACGGTTATTGATAATATCATGATACCAGAATTAAAACCAAACACATAAATATCTCAGAATATTACAGGATTTAAATGAATGAAGTTATTAAGCATGATATAAAATACATATATAAAATAACATAAAATGTAATACTATCTCTCAAAAACAAAGATACGTCCTTGAATGGTTCTCGTTTAACGTTATTGAAAAAAAATCGGAAGCAATGTGAATACAAATGACAAAAAAAAACAAGTACATATTTCAATGTTAAAACAATAAAGTTACAAGACATAGTATAAGAATACAATACAATACAATAATAATACTAAACATAACAAAATATAACAATTAAATTACTAAAGTATGCCTAAAATCTCGTGTTTTACGACACCACACATTCCTTGTCATTTCATTCTCTAAATAAACTCAATTTACTCTTTAGAATTCGCGCGCTTTGAAAAAGAAAAAAAGGCAAGTTGAAACAGGAACGTTTGTTTCTCGAATAATTCTATAAAGAAACAAGATAATAAAACTCGTTTAGTGAGAAGAATGGAAGCATTCACGAGGTCATCATTTTCACGGGAAATGTTATATTACCGCAATTGTTCCTGATTACTCCGTAATTTCAATCTTTGCGATAACGTTAGATGCTCGGGCATTACATAATAGTTTACACCATTTCTTTAATACGAATAAATTACTAAACAAGACTTTAAATATATATTTTGAATAACTCATTTTTTTCAAGGATCAATTTTCTATGCGAGAAGTCATTCCGGAATATATGTCCCAAACGAATCCCGGACATTGGCTAAATGTCCGTCTCAAACGATTCAACAAACAAAACAAAAACTTTATGCGATCGATAGCTTGCATCAAATATCGGTCATCTTAATGATTTATTGCCTGAATGCGGTTGTAGGAAATTCACTGAAAGAAGTCACTAGCCTGAGTAGCCTCCTATCATTAATCTGCATAGGTGTCCGGACATTTAGCCAACGGACATTACGCCACAATTAAAAAATATCTTAAAATTAGGATTAGTTTAGGGTTATTGTTAGGGTAAGAGTTAGTGACACACAAAGATTTTTTTTAATGCTGGCAAAATGTCCCTCTGTTATGACGTCACAAACGATGGCTAAATGTCCGGGATTCAAGTAGCAAGTAGTAGGAATGCTAACGTAATTAGTCTACAGAATGTTCACTAGAACCGAGTCACCATAATATATCCAATAAATATTGCACATTCGTCCCAAATACATATTTCCCATCTTCACAATGTTCTAAAATTCTGGCCACACTTCCCGTCAGCGTTGCCTCCGCCTAACTAAGGCCGGGTGAATTTCAGGATTTTGGAAAAACAAAGAAACATAGTTGCAGTCAAATTTTATTAATTCTACAAAAAGAAATTGAGAATATAACCTTTATAGTATCATTTCCTTAACTATTTAGTGAATTAAAGCAAAACTTATTAACTAAAGGATTGAATGAAAAAGGTCAATAAACATGTTGAAATTACTAACAAATTAAATAAAAATTCGGCGAAATTGAATAAGACTGCATCTGAAGATTGACCTTTGGCCCACACACCTTCCCAGGTCTTGGGAGTCTCAAGTGATAGAACCATGCCTACCTGGATTAGTGGGAAAAAATATACATGCTAACTAAACCGACGGATAACCTAGTTACGTAAAAACTAACGTCGGGTGTAATTCACTCCGAAATGCACTCTACGGCTCAAACCAAGCAGGGACTTGCCCCTACAGCGGTTGAAAGTGAATAAAAGGTACACAGCAGGTTGAGACGCTAGGTTTTCAGGTCACGTGACCATTAAGAATCTTTTTTGCGTCGGGATTTTCACCCGGGATAAGTGTTCAAGGGTTAAAGACATGGCTGCGTTAAAGGATGGCGAGACATCGGCATACATATAAACAA
>JAUELA010078809.1:0-10407 GCA_031471845.1 Boltenia villosa | reverse complement strand
GTGAATAAAATTTAATTTTGTAATTCTTGGTACATTATTTAATGTCTTATTTAATTTTTTATCATTTTTTTCATATTATTATTTTGGTATATTAATCATTTCGGGCATTTCATACCTTATTATGTCAAATCTAAAATCAACATGGTAATTCAATGCCTCTGCTAACAGCCAACTTTTATATTAGGCCTAATTATTCAAAATACAGATGGACTCTCTTGTCAGCAATGGCTGCGAATAATATCAGTGCGGTGTGATCTCACACGTTTTGTGTACGAATTTATAATAGGCATGAATTATTTAACATTGTCAATGGCAAAAGGTCTAAGTATTGTTTTTTAAGAAATAGACCCGCTTGGAAATTTGACACCTTTTTTGAAAGGAACAGCAGAACCTACTTCAACTTCCTTCAATATTGAAATTAAACAATTTTAAAACGACTATAAAATGAATTATAGTTCGTCATAAGAATAAATTACGAACTCCAGTCAATTACATTCTATCGCAGGTGAGCACGATGACAGAAGACAGTGATGTCGAAGTGTCTGTCTTTCGACGAGAAGTGACGACATTTGATGCAAACGACAGCGACGGGGACATGAACTTTCCAAACAGTTTGCCCGTGAGGAAGAATTGGAAGGATTCAAGCGACAAACAAGAAACTGTGACACTAGCTTCCGAAGGTAAAGCTAGAATCCAGGGCAGTGGAGTCGGAGCAAATTTGACAGGAGTCAGAGTCGGGAAAAAATGTACCGACTCCGACTCCGACTCCTACTATGTTTCAACCGTTCGAACTGGTTCCGAATAAATTCGTGAATATTTTTTAAAATTCAGACAGATTAATTTTCAACGTTTGAACCTGTAACTTAGAGCCATAGCTTGTTGCAGTTGTATAGGCCTGATAAATCATGTCAGCACTTGACACAGTTGACAGATCAGCATTACTTATTAGTTATTTAGTATATTGTATTAAGGTGTCGGAGTCGGATGTTTGTAAATGGCGGAGTCGGAGTCGGAAATTTTGTGTACTGACTCCACAGCCCTGCTAGAATCAATGATTGATCTAATAATAATAAAATTTGTGGAGGAAGGCTCTAATTATGAAAGTTAGGGGATGATAGAAAAGAAGAGGACCACTGATCTATTATCCTAACTATTAATAAATAGTCCCAATGTCCAAATTCCAACTCATTATTTTTTCAGGTTATGGTAGTGCGACAAGCTCTTCCCCAACATCTGTCACATCATCAGCAACATCCAAATCAACTTCTAACGAGGACAAGATTCTCACCGGATCTGGAAAAAATGAGGTCTCTACAGAATCAACCTCTCTGCTTTTTCAACGTCTGCATAATCACTTGGAATCAAATGCAGTTCAAAATGACAAGAATGGTAAGAGACCCACAGTATCATGATTTTTTCATTATTATTATTTACTATGCTGATGTGAGTTATCCAGTATTGATGGGTCTTGAAAAAATTGAACAAATTTTTAACTGAGTGAAGAAGGATTTGGAGCCTGCAGTTGTTAAATGGTTGGACTCAGAATCAGTAGGTGGAGTGGAGAGTCAGATTATATTTTCCTTCCCAAACACCCCTGCTAATAACCAAGTACAGATGAGAATAAATTGGCTTCACTTCTAATGTCAGACCTTACAGATTGCATGTACTATCCTTAAATTAACATATATTTCTCTAATTTCAACAAATATAGAACAGAGAAAAAGTAGTGTCAAAAAACTTGTGATTCTGCAATTAATGGATAACACAATCATAAGATTTTATATTGAAAGTAAAAGCGTTTCAAAAATGCGTTTTTTTTTTTCTAGTGTATTTTAAATCAAGAAAAAAAGGAATGCGTAGACCTGAGCGGTCAATATGTACCTTGTATATGTGTTCTGCTTGACGTTTAAAACTGTAATGACTTCATTTCTTATAAAAAGCTTGCCTTTTTCTCGTCTCTATTGAACCACTATTTTCGAGAGATTTTTCGCTAACCGGGCAAGCCTACTATTTGGAAATAGTGAAAATTGGGCATAAATAACATTATTTTTATTAAACAAACATACAAATAGCCCGTTTATATGAGGCCTTAACGAACAATTTGATTGGTATTTTAGATATGGACCTAGTTGACCTGGACTTGGATCTTCCAATCTATGAAGATGAGGAGATGAGATTTTTTGAATCATCAAGTGGAAAAACCAAGGATGACTTTTCACCTCCACCAATGGACATGAGATATGGTAAAACACTTTCATGGACTGATTTTTAAAATGTCATTTCTGTTGTATTAAATGTTTGATATATATTTCATGTAGATTCCTCTTTGCCAACTACAACCACAGGCAGTGAAACTAGTGCCGTAACAGAACTAAGTAGATCAGATTCGAGCTCGTCTGGTCTTGAATCTGCCAGTAGTGAAGGCAAGGCACCTCTACTGTCATTAAAGGTAAGTTATTGTATTTGGTTTAGGCTTCAGATTGTGGGCAGGAGGATATTAGGAATTGCTTTCTTATTGTTAAATCAATTGGAAAATTTCTTTATGAAATTGTATTATATTACATCTTATGTTGGATACATATAGAATATAAAATCTGTCATATGAGCTACCAAGCACTTAGCTAGTGTTTAAAGTGTTATATTTATAGTGTTTGACGACTTTTCAAATATTTCTCTTGAGACAATGTAGCATATATTATATACCTTCATAAGGCAAACACTTGAATTGGCAAGAGGGCAAACAGTAACAAACATTAAAACTTTTATAGCAAATTTGATGGTAACAGTTGGAGTATGGAATAGGTAGATTTCACCTTTTAATTCTCAATTTGATTAATTTTCCAGCCTGTTTAAGTTATGTGTGACATATGTGTATGCTATGATATGATACTTATTATTTTATGTGCAATGTTTGTGAACTTGCCCTACACCTACACAATAGTGTAGAAAGAATAAATGAAAGATAAAGAAAGTTTCATTCTTAAATTCATTAAAATCTTAACTGTGGGGTTTAGTTTTTATATTTTTATATTCCATAGAAGTTTCGCAATTTTTCCCAAATCAATTAGTTAAGAAGTAAAAAATATTCAGATTTTTAAACAAATTAAGCCTTTAAATATGATTATAATTCATGATTTATCCAATGTAATACGTATCATATTTGATTCAGGGGCTGGAGGACTTTGACCTGGATGGACTAATTGATGATTTTGTGGATGATGAAGGAAATAGATTCTCAGTTCCAATGTCATCACCACGAGATCTGATCAATGGTAAGTTGAAATTATTATTTTACCTCAAAAATAGGAATATTAACTTAACAACAATATCACTTTGTCCTGCTATTAAAGAAATAATACAGATTGAATTTATACTTTTTACTTTGACATCAAATACCTCATCTACAATTCTGATATATTCTTTCTCACATTATCTGTAGCGGAACCAAATGATGGAAATGGAATTGATCTGATGGATCAGCTGATCGGACTGAGCAGGAATCAACGTGGAAAAGATCAAATTTCCTCCTTGCGTGATAGGAAGAACAATGTTCAAGGATTGGAAGATTCCAACCAACATTTTTTAGACCAGGGCATCCTGATGAAGGATCCGGGAGGGATAAAGATTAAAGAAGAGATAATGGAAAAGGCAGATATTGGTGAGAAGTCTATCAAGTGTGAAATGTGTCTTTTAACAAACTGACCATTGTTACATTATATTATAGAATCCATAATGAGGATCCACAATGTTTTAAGTGAATGAATTATTTCCCATTTTTGCCAACATGGATATAGAATATATATATTTTAGGGATTGGTAATCATGTATTACCGGTAAATGTGATATATTTAAACTAGATCTAAACCTGGCCATAACCCCAATATTCAGTTCAATTATTATAATTCTTTATTTTAGAAGAAATAAATGAAAAGAAACTCATTTCTGATAAAGTTTCTAAGCCAGCCACTTCCTCCTGTGGTGTATCTACATCTTTCTCATCAAATCCTATAGGTAAGCTTCAATATTGACATATTTTCAACGAACAAATCTGCAGTATGTCTTATATATTACTTCCTTTTATTCATATCAGCTGAACTCTCTTGGTCTGAACCAACGACTATTTTCCTTGATCTTCGTCAAAAGATTGATGAGGATGAGGCAACCGAGAGGACGGTAGTGAAGATGAAGGAGCACAAGAAGGTAATTCAAGAGGATGTTTATCATTGGTTCTATGATGAAATTGAAAAATGTCGCAAAAAAACGTAGCAATTTTATTTCGTCCACATTATCAGGAGAACAAGAAAGTTCCCAGACCTCGAGTGAAGAGATTTCCGCAACAAGAAGCTTCAGAAGACGAGCTTGCGTCAATGCGTAATGAAGTAATGCGGCGTGTCAGGAGCATGAACAAGATAAAGGCAATGACTCGGTTAGAAGAGGAACATTTTTATAGTTTTAAAATTTGTATAGTTAGCGGATTTTTAATTTTTTTAATTGTAGTTCCCAACCGGAGGAATCTGTATCAGAAAATGATGATGATGGTAACGATGATGATGATTATGATGATTGGCAAGCAATGAGAAACAGGTTGGTCAATGTGAAATAGCTTCTGATCCAATATTCATTTAGTTGTTAGGTGTTCTTGTGTAATTTTTTCATATCCTATGAATAATAATGAATAAAATAAGAAATTTGAACTTTTGATAACTAATAATGTATTAATTAACAGTTTTGATGAATTAATTACTGAATTGTTATATATGAGTGTAATAGCAGAGTTGCTTTCACTTTTTACTTGAGTTAGAATTCTCCAATCTTTTATTGGTTAACTTAACGGTGCATCCATTTTTCTTTTCAATATACACACCTATATATGTATATACACCATATACACTATACACAGCTACTTGCTGTTAGCACGCAAAAATATCATACACTGGAAAGACTTGCTTTAGGATGACATATTAAAAAAGATGTAGTTCAAATATGAACCATATGTGGTTCTGTAGAACACTCATACCAGATTTGGAAAATTTGTGAAGATTATCAGTTTATGTGTAGATGGTACAGTATACATATTATGCCCAATATCAATCATCTTTAATGGACTGCCAAAGAAGTACATTCATTTTTCAAAGTTTAAAGTCAAAATTTTCTTTGCACTTGTATGATGTTCTATATGTACTGATTTCTTTCCTTCTCTTCTGTAACAAAACTGAACCTCGTTTTTCACCACTTGCAGAATAAAGGAACGCTCATCTCTGACTGCTGCCGCCTCACCAAAGAACAGCAGATCATCTGCAGGCCAGAAATCAGGAATAGGGTCGACCTTTGAGATAGATGATGACCTCAAGCTTGATTTGGGCTTCTCTGCAGCGGACGAAACTAATTTGGACAAGCTCAAGGTTCAACCAGCAAAAATTGAAAAGATGGATGAGAAAGTAAAAAGTTTTGGCGAAAACATCCCCGGAATCGAGCACATCGATGAATCAGATGGCAGATCCCAGGAGAGATTCGTAAATGGCCGTGCTTCACAGGCGGAGATCGAAAAATCCATTCTCAAGAAAGATATGGTTAATGGTATAGAACCTGGATACGTCGATGATGATTTGTCTGGGATGTATGCAAAAGAGAGGCTGAAGAACATGGTACCAGATCCCAGCTCGACTGCATCGCATCAGAATCATTCAGAGGTCAAGTCCTCCTTGAGGAAAGATCACAACAGGAGAGCTGATCGAGGAAAAATAACAGTCAGTTTTGCAGAAGAGCCAAAGAAAGGTAGTTTGACACTTTCTTTCGTCTTGGAGAAATTTATGCCTACTTTTTTAATTAATGTATCATATTTTCCCTCCATTCACCGGAAAGCGGTTTCGGGCTTGCAACCATGCTGGCTTGCGAGCACTTGAAATTATACGTTTAGAAATAGACTGAATATATATATAAATTTAATTTTTACAACATTGTCTACATGTAATATCTTCGGATCCATTTCCAATATATTCCAGATACCTCCGACACCACCAATGTATATCGTGCGAGGAACCTTACGTCTTTATCGATACCCAATGAAGGAGACAAAGCAGAAACCTATCAGAAGAAAGCAACTTCTACAACTTGTAGTGTGCAAACCGATGAGCAATTTTCTACTAATAAGTAAGTGAAAAGAATAAAAATCAATCTTGATTAAGTAATCTGGTGGATAAAATTCCCTTCAGGCAATCTATGCATTGCCATCCTTAATAGAAGCAAGGTGAAGGATACAGGATCCACCTACATTATAATGAAAGGTCATGTGACCTATTTTGGGTACAGCTATGTTCCTCACTTAAAATACCAGTGCGGAAATGGCTGTTATATCCATACAATTGTACTCTGTAAAATATTTTTGTCAGATCAAACAGTTGTAAAATTTTTTCATACTTCCCAAATACTGATTAAAATTGATATAATGTATAATTCAGGAAGCCAGAAGTGAATCTACATGAAGCTGTCAATAAATTACTTGGCTCTTGTTCCGAGGATACGACAAAGTACAAGCATACTATAGTAACTGATGAAATGCTGCACAGGCAAGAGAAATTAGCGAAACAGGTACGAGAGGATTATTATTATTATTCTCTCATTCACAACTGATATTTTCGATTTTGATAAATCCACTTTTCTTCTTCAGCAATATGAAAATGCGATGTTTTTTGCAACATCGACTAAGATTCATCAAGACAATTATTACGTTTCAAGAGAAACCAAGTTGAAATTAAAGAATTTATTGCAAAGGGAAGAAGCAAAGGTTCCAAATGGCATCAAAGTACTCTATGATATGGTGAGTGACTAGTATAACCTCGTAGACTTAACAAGGCTGCTGATCATCTTCATCTTCTTACAAATTGTCTTCCAGGATGCTTCTTTTGAACAACCGATCCCAAACATCCCACCGGAGCTCAACACTCATCTCACACAGATGGTTCTCCTGACTGTCAACATGTCATCAACTGGATCAATCGTGACACACAGATCATCAGGAGGACACAAAGGAACTCCAGTGGATTCGAACATAGGATTTTCAATCACATTTCCAATGTTGTTGTCATGGCTTTTGGCTTTGGTATGTAAAATTAGGGCTATATAACAAACAGTGGGAAATGTTGTTCCCTATATCATTATCTAGTAGAGGTACCCGGCGTTGCCTGTTGAATAATAGATGTAACATGTATCTAGAACTTTATGACTAATTTGATAAGGAACCAGACAAGCATACTATGACAAATATATATATAGTAATAGATATGATTAAAATATTTCAATATTGAATTAATTCCAAACATAGTCCAATTGCAAAACTTGACAACAACAAAACGGTCTCTGTATTCTATAATTTCTCTGTGTTTCAGTACCTTTGCTGTAGAATAGTGTTTTAGGTTATGATGATATTTTGTTAGTATAAACCAATCATAATATCAATTTATCTCATTACAGGTTCCTGAAGACCTCACTAAACTACAACAAGCTAGAATGGATGATATATTTGCTTTGGAAATTGACCCAGAACTTGTCCCAGAATTGACCAATGGTAATTTATTTATGAAGGATTGAAATTAGAATGAAGTGTCTGTGGGTCCCCATAGCTGTAAATATATGACTTGAAGATATTCATGAAGCAAACCATGTAATAAATATTGAGTTGTAATGGCTTAAATCATAAATTAATGAAGAGAGGAAAGAAGTAGTAAGCCCAGTAAGGCTGACTGTTTCCATTTGAACTTGTGCGGTATATTAACATTATATTGTTACAGAATTATTAGTAAGCTGTCTTTTTAATACCAAATATCAAGTTATAAATATCTAAGCTGTCTATCATTGTCAAGATTTTATTCCACGAAATCGTTATTTCATTCTCGTTCATTGTTTGGTGTCTCTAGTTTTGTCAAATCTATAATCATAAACTCACACATCCCTCATCAACTTGAATATTTTCTCTCCATTCAGGCAAGGACAGTCCAAGCATCCCTCTAAGTGTTGACGTCCCATTCAACGTTGTCTCGCTTCATCAATCATGGCAGGAAGATTCTCAATCTCTCTCGCTGCAAGCGATCGTCATTCCGAATTTTTACTACAGACCTGAAACGAAAAGAGGTCGCAAGAAAGCAAAGGTAGAAAATCTCTATTGTTCTTCATAAAAATGTTTAATTGTGTTCTTGTGAATGTATATGAATTTTTTTTTTGTAACTTTTCACAATGAAACAGAAAGAAGATGCATTCTTGCAAGTTGTATGGCATTTCCTCCAGTCCAACAGGATCCAGGACGTTTGTCCATGGCACGAAAGACCCGAGTCACCGATCCATTATTCTCTTTCTGAGACCATCATCACATGTGCCACCAAACCCCTTTCAACTTATGTTGCAGCATCTAATGATCCATTGGTATGTTCTATTAGTTAAATTTGAATGTAGTTTGGTTTATATTAAACAAACACATGTAAACTGGAGATATACTGAAAATGTCACATTTCACATGAATGTTTTGAAATTTACAATGGGGTGAAAATATCTTGTATATTTTCATAGCTCTTAGGAAGGGGAAATTTGGCTGGTGGGTAATGTGTAGGGAGCAATTCACAAAATTCTACAATTTCGGGGTCAAAATGGGGTTTCAATTGTTTATTCACTTCCAATACACCTGTGAAGTTGTGGTGTAGCGTTTGATTTAAACAAACAGGATAAAACGAGTAAAACCTAAAATTTAACACCTCGTGCTTTGCCTAGTTTCGTGATGCTCACATCTATTTTGTATCGAATAACATGGTGATGAATACCAACATTCTTGTATGCTTTTAAACCTAAAGCAACCGAATTATGTTTAATATTATTTTCCAATATTATTCTACTAATTATCATACATGTTTTATACATGGTTGTTATCATGTAACTATTTTGTAGCGAATAACATGCTTTTTAACCTTTTTAAGTATTGAAGTAATCCAATTATGAATATTGCGTTCCATTATTTTTAAAATATTCCTCCATTACTCATCATATATATGTTATTACATGCTGGTATTGAGCTTGTTATTTTCAACAGCTGATCAAGAAAGCTCTGAAGCTGAAACCAGGTTTATTCTGGAAGGAAGTGAATCCAGATGATCAGAATCCAACAGTTGGTTCCTCATCAGAATCCAACCAACTCAAGGTATTACCTGATACCTATGTATTAATTTTAATCTGTATGACACAATGTAATCAGCACAAATACATTATTTCTTGCCCCAAACGATATTGCAATGTGGTGTCCTACTTGTATATCACAGAATTGCTAGCATTACTGGAGCAAGCTTTCTTTGCTACAGTATGGAGTACTAGTTCTCCTCTTACGAAATGAAATATTAGTTTTGTACGAACTTTGATTGTAGTTTATTTGTTTTTTCACATCCTGTGCATTTCCAGACAACAAATTGCCTCCTGCAACGAGAAGCATTCATGTATCCGATCGCAGTGATGGACATCGCAATACGACTGCAAACATCTTGTTTCGACCTCGCAGGATTGAGGCTGGCTTATGTGCCGAGGAAGTTTCTCTGTGAAAATACATGTAAGATTTATCTCACTTTTTCAAAGCATCATTGATTTGTCTTTCATAACGTTTTTGTTTCTTCTTACTATCCATATATCACAGTGTACAACAGCACATCTTCGAAACTGGACCAAGAAGAAATTGTTCCTTGTGTCGTCATGGCGATTCGTGGTAGGGAGGCAATCACCAGGTGGTCGAATATAGTCGGTCCTCGTGACCCAATACTCGCTCGCATGTCAGAACGCATGTCCTTGAACTCAACTTACGGAGAGCAGTTGTCAATCAAAAGGGGGGATGAGTCACTACCGACAGGTTGGACAAGTGTTGATTGATGCCTATTCACTTCACTTGAATATATGTCAAATAAATGATGGAATTATTTTTCATTCAGACGTGAACATGTTTTGTTACCCGCGGAGTGAGAACCGCGCTATCCAGCAGTTGTGCGTGTGGTTTGGTGGCAGGGTGGACATGGAGAGCCCCGCAATCTCCAGCCTGCTTGGGAACGACAGACCCACCAACCCAGATGATCTTTGTAAAATCATCACAAACGGGAAAGCGAATGTTAAAAACGGGAAAAACAGGTCGAGAAATAATTCAACATCCGTGATGGAACAAGAAAAAGGTTCAATTTAGGAACAAAATGATCATTTGACATTAACTGTCTGAAATCGTTATATAATTCCATGATTTTATAGTTTATTCTTCAGCGTCCTACGGTATTCAAGACTTGATGACGTCACCGTCGTACCTTGTCACATGTTCTCCAAATCGTCTGTTTCTTGTCGTGTCTCCGCGTCTCCCCACACAGTTCATCAGTGACGTTCTGCACACAGTCACACAAC
>JAUELA010078701.1:0-10409 GCA_031471845.1 Boltenia villosa | reverse complement strand
TATCTTCAGAAACGTTGTTCATAGTATTTTGTTTAATACGTGTATATTTCTTTCGATTGGTTTTGTTATATGCATGAAAAATGTACTAAATATAACCTGTTGAAGGAATATCCCAATGGTACATTGATAAATACCACAAATTATGAGAATTATGTAATTGTATAGTATTTCTTCTTCGATGGTGCTTTCATACTCCTTCACATACGAATCTCAATAAGTTAAATTTAGCAATAAGTTACACTTAATGTCGTTGCATTGTCGTTGAATAGTTTCATTCATTAAAACTGTTTCAAGTTCTGTTCGAAGATCGTCTGATTTAACTCCGTAATTGTGCCATTTATAGTTATATTTCAATGATGAATATGATGATAAGATGAATATATAATAATAAAAAACATGGTATAATTAAATAACTTACCCCACCTAGGGAAAATAATTTTCAAATATTTCATTCTCTGCTCTCTTTTTTATTTATCATATTATAGCTGCAAATGAACACTTCTATCATCAATTAACATTACTCTATGTAAAGGTGATTTGATAGCATACATATTTTATTAAGAGCTATTAGTCTGGTTTAGCCTAATTTTATATTCTTATATATAAAACATTATTCTTATGCTTTTAATTTTGATTAATAAATTGATATTGTGTAAATTGATATTGTTGTATTATTACTAAGGACGAATTGATTCATATTATTCAATGTCCGTGCAAATGAGTGATAATGATAATGACATCAATTAATATTAAACATTATGGCGCCTTTTTCAAAGCAGTAAAAAATCAGTTTCTATTGTGATGTTTGTGCATCCTCTGGAAAAGGTTGCAGATTGAAGTGTGAAATGATCATCCAAATATATATTATATACTTTTACTACCTTGTTTTTACAATAACATGAAATTCATTCTTGAAGTTAATTAGATTGTGATGTTTACTTGCTTCAGAATGTACAAGTTCATGCAGATTTATAAAAAAAACTTGTGCTGTTGTTGTTTTGTTTCAAACACCTGAATATAATGAAACACATTTTAGAGGGACAATTTCCTTTCCATCAAGAAACTACATATGTTTATTCAAGAAGGAAATTTTATTGCAACATATAGCAATGGAAGATGAAATATTTTTACGATGAAGTATATTGCTCCCAATAGCTTTCATTTCAAAGATTCAAGCTCTTCAAATTCGTAATAAAACTGAGGTAATTTCCAGATGAATCACTTTAATATTCATTCAGTCTTTTCATTCCCTCCTTGAGGGTGTCGTGAAAAATGTAGACGGGCGGTCACTTTCTGTTTAGCAACAGAAGAGACGTAGCAAACAGAGTTGATTTTAAATACAAGGGAAAATCTTTTCAAATTGCAAAATTCACAATTTTATTCAAGGCAGCGTACAGAAACTATTTTTGTTGTTGTTGATATTTTGCTGCTTAGTTCCTCGTCATGGAGTTTTTGAAATATCAGAGAATTCAGTATTTTTACTGCGCTCTGTTTATTGCAAACAAATTTGTTTTACGGCTAAAATTAAAATTGATTAATTGTAAAATTTTCGAAGAGATATTATGACGTAGCAGGTAAAAACGTATGACATAATTCAAGCAATAGTTAATTAATATTACATGTGCACATTTTTGGTATCGAGAATGCCCTAGTTCGGTTGCTATTGACGGATTAGTGGATAGCATAAATTCTTGAATGATGTCATTATAGAGTGACGTAGGCATACCAAAAACTATGGGGGGGGGGGGGAAATAGAGGAAAAAAACTCGAATTGCGGGCAATTATGTTAAACCTCCAGAATGTGAATGGTCTATAGATTAAAACTTATTAGGTTTTTCCATGTCAGACCATATATCAGGTAATATTACACAGTGGTATAGGGTTAATGTGAATTTACATTGAGGATACTCCAACATTTTTAGTTTTTAGAGTTTGAAATCAATCTTTCAAAAATCGAAAATTATGATGTCATCAAATGTCAAATGCTTCGTCATGCAGATGCACATAAATTGAAATGATATATTCATTTTATTTGCTGATTAAACCATTGTATTCTGTGCATTATAAATATTGATATCGATACAATAATGCTTCACGTATCGAGTAAAGATATGACTTGTTTCTGGCCATTACTATATTTAAGCTGTTCAGAAGTTCTTCTGTATCACCAACATATTCACAGCAGACATATGAGCGCAGTAAATATTAAATAGAGCGCCAGTCACCTAATTCATATTTACGCCATACCACAGTGTAATATTATTTGAACGTATTCACTCTCATTTCGACCCCTGAAAATTAAAATATGGTTTTAAATATTTTTAGAGGTTACACTCTATAAGGTGACATCGTGTCATATTTCAACATAGATCCTCTTTCTATTCATAGACTTGTCGTATGTTCCAGCTTTTTATTGTAATGTAAAAGTTTAATTAGGAATTCATAAATATATTTGATCAACTCGAGTGTATTTTACAAGTTATTTGCATCAATACTTCTATTTTTATCGAACTGAATGGCTGAGTCTAATCCTTCTCCTCAAGACACACCTCTGGCCCAAGGTGCTTGGTACCTACCATCAGTCAGAAAGGTTGAGCTTTCAATTTCGTGCAGGTTTAGAAGTTTTTTGACTAGTTATTTAAATTCGTATTAACAGACTCGGCTAACATATTTTCCTAAAATAATAATACTGTGGTAACTTTTAGATCGCGTTGTCCCAATCAATAAAATGATGACTAAGTAGTGTAATATGAATATGCTGGTGCTTAATTGTCAATTAACTGTTTTCTATTACTCCTCTCTTTCAACCACTTTGAGTGGAGATATAAGTAAAATAAGCCAAAATAAATATTGAGCATGTACAATTGTACATACTTTTTAATATCACCTATCAGAAAACGAAAATGCTCGTGAATTGGATTGTATGTAACAATGTTATGGACTTATGTATCAATGTATATGTTTATTAAATTATCCTGACTGTTTTCTAGGATTGAAGCGAAAATTCTCTACAAGATTGATCCAAGTAAGGTTTTATTATATTAGATCACAACCTTTTCATAAATATTACAATTTATCAGAAAATTTGACACAGAATTGACAATAGACATGCAATATCAATAGACTGTAAAATTGAGTTTGATTTTTAAAACTTGCGAACTAACGACATGTGTTTGTTCATCATTAACTATTTCATTCCGCAGGGGTGGTTATGTACACTCATGGTCCGGGAAATGAAGACTGGAAAGAGGTGAGGAGGCTTACGACACATGTATAAGGTTATGTTGTACATGATAGCGCAATATTGCATTTGTCACTCATGTATATTTTATATTTTGCTCCGAGGATCGTCCAAACTGAAATAAATGTTCAATTTGTATTTATAGTCGAGGTTGTTGGTGTTTATTATAATTTGAAAGCATTTTATCGCAATTCGTTGAACTTTACGCCCTGCATTTCACAATCGGTGATTTTTAACACTCTAGTTAACACTAATTTTATGTTTATATTTTTATAAATTATTTTGTTTTACAGCATGGAAGAACAGAGACAATTAAAAATACTCTGAACCCGGACTTTGTGCAGAAGTTAGTCATCGATTACTTCTCTAAAGAAACACAAGCACTTCGGTTTAATGTGTATGTAGTTTTTCTTCATACATTACTATGAGTGATTTTTTTCTCCTGTTAGTTATCCAATTTTATTCAGTTGAGCTATTATCAACATGGAGACTATTATTTTTTTTAGATATGGAAAAAAATCCAAAGGTGCTGCTCTGACAGAAAATGTGAGTAACCTTCATGAGATTGCATTTGGGTGAAATTAATACACCCTTATTCATCATATGTAGGATGCGTATTAACAGCTCCGGCGAATTCACATACAAAACCTTACATGGGAAGTAATAAATTTTGCCAATAAATAAAGTAGCATAATGACATGCCTTTCAGGATTTGTTGGACCAAATCCATTGCACACTTGGTGAAGTAGTTGAAAGTCGTGGAAGAAGATATGAAGCACATTTGAGGTTTGCAAACTCTATTTACCGATCCTAAAAAAACTATCGTGAATGGTCCGTGTGCAACGAATAGTAATGGTAACGAATTACATAATATAATGATATTTGTTTTCTACTCATCCTCCTGTTGCTGGAAAGACATGTTGGACATGGTAATATGGCGAGCTTAAAGCATGCTGGACATAATAGCTGAGGAAATATTTGACCTGACGTAACCTCTCTTTGATTTTACATTAAAGTTCAAGCAAAGGCAAAGGAAAAATGTTCATCACTGTTGAGGATCTCGACTCTTCAAAGGACGTCGTCATCATGAAATGGGAAGGAAAGAAATTGGGCAAGAAGCATTTTTTCGGAAAATCCGATCCTTCCATGGTTTTCTGCAGATGTAATAAAGATGAAAGGCATGAAATGTTCAATAAGCTTGATAGGAATATTAAGTTACTTATTGATTTTTCAAAAGTTAATGTGAAGGATGAATGTTAATATTATGCTTTCATGACAGAATAACATTTGTTTTCACTTTCTCCACAGCTTCACAGTGTGTCACAAGACTGAAGTGATGAAAAACACATTGAATCCAAGCTGGGAAAAAATGGAGATTCCAGTGCAAACTCTCTGCAATGGAGATCTTGACAGAAAAATCAAAATTGAGGTTTATGACTGGAATAGAAAAAGAAAGTGAGAGGCAGTTGATATCATATGGTCATTTATTCACAACTATTAAAAAATGAAGGTTTTCATCCATACATGTACGTATTCATTTTATGATGTTCTTGGAGTTTTTATTCCTATATTTTGCTGGTAGGTAAATACTACGTTTCATTCCCGGTAAGACATTTCTAAAACCCATATTGAATAAGAACTGTTTCACTTCAGAATTCGTGAATGTATCGGTGACTTTGCTCTAATACCTTTACCTTTCCTTTCAGAGACGATTTGATCGGAATACATTCAACACAATTAATGTGCCTGAACCGTCTTAAGAGTGGACCATGTGATTCAAATGAATATAAGGTATTTTGAATATGTTCAATGTTTTAATACTTACACTTCATGGAGGAAGTTCTTAATGAAAATGCTTCTATAAACCCCTTCTAAATACTTTCTGGAAGCTCAATCGGGAACCATACTTTACTTAACGTGTTGGCAATACCTTCCATCGGACTAAATTGATGTATGTTTCTAAGTGCTTCAAGCCGAAGATAAAGGGGAACGAAAAGAGTTACAAGCATTCGGGATTTGTCAACTTTCTGAGCTTCCAGATTCAAAAACAGGCGACATTTTTGGACTATATTCGTGGCGGGTAAATGATATAATGTAATAACTACAATGACATATATTAGCAAACACATTAGTCTGAAATTTTTCCACACATCATTCGACACTAAGCTTGAAACGTCTTCAAACAAACTCTCAATGAAACGATTAGATCCCATTTTTGTCTCGATCCTCCTATGCCTTCACCGCTATAATTGTAATCAAACATAAATAAAATTCTAACTCGATAGCTGTAGAACTCTAATGATTTCAGATATTTTTTCAAGGAGGATTTCGAACCATCTAATATTCCCGGTTTCCAACTAAACGATTCAGTTGTAAATTGCTTATCTAGCATTCACTTCTTCTTTAACAGAATTAAATTGAAGTTCGTGTTTGCTATTGACTTCTCTTCTTCAAATGGAGACCTTCGTAAGTCGAGTTCACTTCACAATATTAACTCTCCTCAACCTAATCAGTATGAGCTTGCAATACAGGTGAGATATCATTATTTACATATGAATTAGAAGGATTATCATTTTACTTCCCTAAAATGTCATTGTTTCATTAATCAGGCTGTTGGTGAGATCGTGCAAGATCGCGCTTCGGACAAACGTTTTCCAGCGTATGGATTTGGGGCTTGTCTACCACCTAACGATAAAGTCTCTAATATATTTTCTCTGGTAAGGTTTGATTTTTTAGAATGAATTCGTTTAACACATGATTGATCAGAATATATTATCGAGGTTTCTCTCTGTTCCATACTCCACAATATTTACAGGAAAGAATATATACTTCCTATTGACATATAGAACGTGATTCTAATTTCAGTCACATAAAATGCTTGGTTCCATAACTTCCGAGGTGGATACAACCTATAAACTATCAGTCTACCATATTTCAACTTCATAGGTTGGAAAAAAGTTGAGACATCCAAAGATATAAAAAACAAGGAATATCGATCCTCCTTTATTAATATCGATATGTTCTTTGCTGCTTAGATTTTTTCTTCTAAATGTAGTGAAAAAGTGTCAGATAATGGCAAACTATGCATTATCATTTTTCGCACATAATTATGCACGCACGGTTCCTTTTTAAAACAAAGCAAACAACAAATGGGTTGGAACGTCTGATTTTAATATTAAACTTCATTCTTTTCAGAATTTCAATCAGCAAAATCCAATTTGTGTGGGTATTGAAGAAGTGTTGGAATCTTACAAGAGCTGTATAAGGAAGATTCAGCCCGAGGAACCTACTAACTTCTCTCCTATTATAAAAAGCGTGTCTACGTAAGTTTTTTTTAACACATTGTGGTATGAATGGGTAAATAGTCTCACTCTAATTTTGAGAAATATGAAAACAATCCAACAATCGCTTAAGCATTAACTCTTTTATTTCTTACAATAGAATGGCATCCAGGGTAACGGACGCCTCGGAATACTTCGTTCTTCTTATGATTACGGACGGAGTGATATCAGACATGAGCGACACACGGGAAGCGATCGTCAACGCAGCTCGACTTCCGATGTCAATCATTATAGTAGGAGTTGGGAACGATGAATTTGAGGGTGAATTCTACCTTTTCTGGTTCCGACTATTTCTGAAGATTTATGTTCCCAAATTATAGATATTCTTTTCCATAATTCAATAATTTTTCAATGCTTTTGTTTGTCTCCAGCTATGGAAGAGCTCGATGGCGACACCGTGCGGTTGTCACACAAAGGTGTGGAGGCCGAACGTGACATCGTACAGGTTTGAATTTGAGTACTCATTTTTACTAGCTGCTCATATTTCACATTTATTTTTGGTTTACAGTTTGTTCCGTTTCGAAACTATATGTCAGACCGTGAATGGAGAGTTTTAAGTCAAGCCCGTCTTGCAAATGAAGTTCTCGCTGAAATACCGGATCAGGTGGTTAGTTACATGAAAAAGCGACGTGTTATGGAAGAGCAGAAGAAACATGTCTTGTAGCTGATAAAAACGTCAATGCTTTGTTTTGTTTCCATCTTCAGAAACGTTCTTTATAATCTTTTGTTTATTACATGCATTTCCATTGCAATTTCTTTTGATCTTGTTATCTTGATGAAGTAATAAGTTACACCTAATGTCGGTGTATTGTCGTTGCATAGTGTTATTCATTAAATCTTTTTCAAGTTATCTTCGAAGGTTCTCTGATTTAACTTCGTTGTGCCATTTATAATAAACGGCAAGTGTTATATTTCAATTTTAATAGTGATAAACATACATTTAAAAAATGGTATAATTAAATAACTTACCCCACCTAGGAAAAATAATTATTATATTTTATTCTCTGCTCTCTTTTTATTTATCATTTTATAGCTGCAAATGAATATTTCTATCAGCATTTAACATTACGCTTTAAAAAAGTGATTTGACTACAAACATATTTTTATTATTTCATATTCTTATATATAAAAACATTACACTTATGCCTTTAATTTTGATTAATAAACAGAATTGTAAGAAGATATTGATATTGTTGTATTATTACTAAGGTCGAATCGTTTCATTGTATTTAGCGTCCGTGCAAATGAGTGATAATGATATCAATTAATATTAAAGATCATTGCGCCCTTTTCAAGACAGTAAAAAGATTATTCTCTATTGTGATGTTTGTGCATCCTCTGGAAAAGGTTGCAGATTGAAGTGTGAAATGATCATCCAAATATATATTATATACTTTGGCAATGTGGTGATGTTGGAAAGTTTCCTAGGGTTCTTAAGTGATACCTATTCATTGTTGGCTATTGACTCAGAGAATATTCATATGTCTAGACCAGGGGTGCACATTACAACCTGCAGTGGTGCACAACCGTAAGTCCGTGAATAATAACCTATGCGGCCGTGCACATGTACATTAAGTTAGATAATTTTTCCAATCTGCACAACTCTTGTGAAGAATGAAGTATTTGAAGAACAAGTATCGAACCCGATTGTTAGACAGCTACTATGGCTGATGGTATCCAGCGAATTTCCTGATTTTGCAAGTTTAAGTGCGAGCATGAAAGACCAAGCGAGACATTAATAAGATGATTTGTAAACTATGCTTGATTAATATAATTGAAAAGTTGGACAATTCATTAGACTTTTAAGCATGAATAAATGGGATATTAATGGATATATATATACTATTCCTTGATAACACGTAATGCATAAAAAATAACATACTCACTGAAAAAATCATACTAAGTGAAAATAAAGTCTGTAATCCGGCCGGCAATAGCGAACAGGTTGTGCTTTTTGAATGACGAAATTCATTTATTTTAACTGTATTCACCGCAACGTTTAGAAAGCGCGGCACAAGATAAGCGCTCGAAAAAAATGCGAACAATGCTTGTGTATCCAATGTGTTGGAATAATCATTTCGGATGTCATTGATCAGCACAGGAATGGTAGAACCGTTTCTACAAATTCGGTGGCCTTTGTTAGTATGGATGCTTAGCTTTTGGGGAAATTGTAAACCATTACATATTCACCATTTATTAATATTCTCGATTTCGCAAGGCCTCTTATGTCGTTAAACCCCTTAAAAGATATTTTCATTCTAGTCTAGTATTACTGGAAATTTAGAAGGGATTGGATGGATCATAAAATGAACGTTATTGGAGCCAAGAGTTCATCGTAAAAATACTTATATATGTCATATCATATATATCAAAGAAGACTTAGTTGTGTACTTTATATTTCCAGGAAGAAGTAATGTGGATTTTACTACCTTGTTTTTACGATAACATGAAACTCATTCTTTAAGTTAATTAGATTGTGATGTTTACTTGCTTCAGAATGCAGAAGTTCATTCAGACTTATATAAAACTTGTGCTGTTGTTGTTTTGTTTCAAGCACTTGAATACAATGATACATATTTGAGAGGGACAATTTCCTTCCCAGTAAAAAACTTCATATGTTTATTCAAGAAGGGAATTTTATTGCAACATATCTCAATGGAAGGTGAATTATTTTTACGATGAAGTATTGCTCCCAAAAACTTAATTTCAAAGATTCAAGCTCTTCAAATTCGCAATAAAACTGAGGTAAATTCCAGATGAAACAGCCGCCTCTTTAATTATCACTTTAATATTCATTCATTCTTTTCATTCGTAATCGCTCCTTGATGGTGTCGTGAAAAAGGTAGACTGGCGGTCACTTTCTTTTCAACAACAGACATAGCAAACAGAGCTTCTAATATATATAAGGGGAAATCTTTTTAAATTGCAAAGTTCATAATTTTATTCAAGGCAGCGTACAGAAACTTTGCTTTTTTGATATTTTGCTGCTTAGTTCCTCGTCATGGAGATTTTGAAATATCAGAGAATTCAGTATTTTTCTACGCTCTGTTAATTGCAAACAAATTTGTTTTATGACTAAAATTAAAATTGACTAATTGTAAAATTTTCGAAGAGATATTATGAAGTAGCTGGTAAAAACGCATGACATATTTCAATCAATAGCTACATGTGCACAGTTCTGTTGCTATTGGCGGATTAGTGGATAGCATAAATTCTTGAATGACGCCATTGCAGAGTGACGTAGGCATACAAAAACTATAGGCGGGAAAATAAGAGAAAAAAATAATAGAATAGCGGGCAATTATGTTAGGCATTCAGAATCTTATTCAGAATTTTATTTGCTCATATCATGTCTTTGGCTTTTATAAATAGTGATGTTGAGCCAATAATGCTTAACGTAATGAGTAAAGATATCACTTGTTTTTGTTCATTGATATAAGATGTTCAAAAGTTCTTCTGTATATGATAATAACTTATTGGGGAATGTCAAACGACGTTCGCGCACCAACATATTCACAGCTCTTCAAATTCGCAATAAAACTGAGGTAAATTCCAGATGAAACAGCCGCCTCTTTAATTATCACTTTAATATTCATTCATTCTTTTCATTCGTAATCGCTCCTTGATGGTGTCGTGAAATAACTTATTGGGGAATGTCAAACGACGTTCGCGCACCAACATATTAACAGCAGACATGTGGGCCTCAGTCACCTAATTCATAATTACGCCATACCAGAGAGTAATATTATTTGAACGTATACACTCCCATTTTGACCCCTGAGGATGAAAAATATGGAATACCTTTTTCCAGAGGTTACACCCTATCA
>JAUELA010078590.1:0-10410 GCA_031471845.1 Boltenia villosa | reverse complement strand
CGTAGCTGCGAGTTTCATATATACCTTCGTGTTGGATTCGAGTGCCCAGGTCTCGCTCAAAAGGATCTAACATAACATCGGTGTTGAATGTCCATCCTTTTGCTTGGCATTCACGGCGAATGTCGTTGCTGTTAAGAAAATAAGAGATTGATTAAAACAAGTTCATATGGAGTAGGCGTTTCTCAATCTGATGTAGGAGCCTGAATTAGTAAGTAGGAGAAGGGGGAAGTAAGGAACTAGAATTTCCAAAAGGATTCGAAATCTGTAAATCTCGAATTTATTAAGAAAGGGAAATTGGTAATAGCAATGAAACATTATTATCATTTGAAAGAATATTAAAAGTTGTACAAGTCAATTTTTCAATTCAAACCCAATCAGACTCAGGATAGCAAATGCACAACATGTGCAGTGCAAGATACTCTTGCCCATTTTATCTTATATTGCCGCCGTTTCGACCACGAGAGATTCTTTCTTTTACAGAAAGTCAACCAATTTAATTTGACGTTTAGTTTAAAAAATGTACTTACGAATATTCGTACAATAACTTTTATTATTCAATATGTCATCCTTTCAACCGGGCAAATGATATAAATTTAGTTCACTCCTGATATGATCTTTCTAATTGTTATTTAAGATATAACTTTTTTTCATTTGAACATTCAAAAATTTTTTGGTGTGATTTTTCTTGTTGGCCTAGTCTTTGGAAATTTAGCGGATCTATTTTGTCCTAGTGCAAATATCAAGAGTGAAGACGTCAATTGTCCCATTGTTATTGAGAACTAGGCCATTTAGAATGCAATTTTGATACTATGCATTCCTTTTTCTTTTCTGTGAGCTATATATATAAGTGATGAGAAATGAAATAAATTAATACGAGTGTGAAATACATGGCCTAAAGTCAAAGTATCGACGGTTATTGTGATTTACAATATAGGGGAGTTGAGAAAGACCGATTTACGTAGACCCGCGCCAGCGTAAACCCTTGATACCGTGCCCGAGATTTAATTACGTGATATATGCGAAAAATTTATTTCCATTTCCGGCCCTTCAAATGCAAAAATATTGAAATATATATATGACAAATTGTAAATGTAAAATAAACAGACTAATTAAAGTAATATAGCGATTTGGATATTTGTTGACTGAAAAATAATAATCGATTTTTCCAAGGGAACATTGACGTCAACGGTAAACTGTACTGTAGTAATCTTGATTGGGTTTTGAAATTAACAATAAATATTTTGTTTTTGTGCCATCTGCAGGTCATTGAGTTGTCGTTATAGACAGTATTGAGTTGTCATTATAGTAAATATATCACTTTATATTTGACAAACGTTCCTCACTAGTGTCAGTGTTAATCAGTTTCAACTTTGAGTGTGTCTAATTCAAACCGCCTTGATACCAACACTAATCAGTTGGTTGGTCTGAATTGGCTATATATAGTCCTCCACGGTATAATCCGATATATAAAACGATTTGGTTTACGATTAATATTCATGTGTTGAGTTATGGAATAAATAATATTATACATTAACATATTGTTGCTAATAGGTGTGCTTCCCTCATAGGTTGCCCCGTTGCATTCCCTTGTTCGCAAACACTCGGTATCATGGCAGAAAATAAATAGCAACTGAATATAGATCTAATAAGCCTATAAAAAAGCAAGGAAAATCTTCCATTGCTGATGAAAGAAGGAAATTAATCGGATACGACTAGGGATGCTACTTTCTAATATATTCAAATCGCAAATCATTAGAATCAAAATCTGTATTTCGTATGCATTATTGGTTATTTTCGTAAAAGTAAGATAAATGCAATAGAAAAAGTTTGTTGAAATCGTGTTTACTTATTGCTGTCTTATCGAAGTGGATAACAAGTAAGCAAAAATCTGTCAATTTGCAAAGATTGTCCAAAATGTCTTTGTATATTCACAGAATCGACAGCTAAATGTAATATGCTTGTCACAAAGCAATTATCTTTATGTGAAATGTTTCGGGCAATAATTAAGCGAATTCAGGTGTTTGAATTCTTTTTAAGGCATCCTAGATTTCTTGATGTATGCGTATCGGAAAAGTCAATTCGATGTCAAATCCACTGTAAGATTTGAATCGCTAAATATCCGTCCGTCCATGAATTTATATTATGCCATCAATAAACAAGAAAATAGTGAAATATATATACGGTATGTATGAATGCCTGCTGTTACCATATTAACTTGCGATGATTAAAAAATCCGATGCCAAGTGCTACGTGATTTGAAATCTATTTAGAAAAGGTATACCGATCTATATGATTGAATACTTAATTGAATAAACATATTAGCTGGCTTATCATTGCGCACCTGTTTCTTTGTGAACTTTCACATTCGATGCATGATATAAATTCTAGCTCGGTGCTAAGGTGGTTTCGAATTTTCAAATAATCCTCCCTGTCATAGTCTTCGTTTGTTGACCACACTAAAATGCTACATACCATTGCCACCACTATAGAGCAGGGTATAGCGCATGCTACACTCTTGAAAATATTAACGTTATCAGAAATATACTTTTTCATTTTGTAAGATTTCTCAGAACAATTCAATTTACCTGTACTAGCAACAGTCAGAAAAGCGTAACTAAGATGCGTATCCATTTATGTTGTGATACGTGACATTTGTTGCGTTCAAATATTTGAATCGATATTGTAGAGAGGCCTTGAAATGCACACAATCTCTTATTCAATCGCACCATTCGCCTGACAGTCTTTGTTTGGCAAACAATGGCAAAGAGATAATCAACAGGTGGTTTTCAATATATGTGTAATACATGTGAGATACTTTATTGTAGTGCTGAAAGGCAAAAGCGAAGGAACACAAAAAAAGCGAAACAAACTTGTTAATGTTTAACCTTATCCAAACAGCGCCTCAATATTGTATGCATCGTAAATATACATATACATGAAACTTACACACGGCGCACTTCTTTCTAGACCTGAAATGAATATTGATGGTAGGTTGACCGTTAAAAGACATGCATTTTAATACCTCCCCCCATATTGCATCACCAAAAAATGTATTCCCCCCCTAACAAATATTGCCCCCTTTCCACCTAACCCCGATTTCAATTCAATCTTTCACCCAATGCTACGTTTTAACCTAATTCAAAACAAATATAGGCCGTGGTTTCGCAAGATTGAATTGCGTGAGAGGCATGAGAGGATAGAAGGTATATAGCGCAAATGCACGAATTCCCTAAAATAGGGTGGAGTAAGGGCTGGGACATGAGGGGGAGTGCGGATAGAGGTCTTTTGACACGAAATCCTTGCACCCTTGTTCACTTTCCTTATCAATTTTGTTGTGTGAAAGACCTTAGGGTTGTTGATTAGAATGTTTGTGCAGTGTAGTTAGTTAGAAGTTAAGCAGTTTGAATACCTACCAATCAGAGCAACTGCTCATTGCTTCACTCTCTTCACACCGAAAGCAGTTTAGACAATTCACACGTACTCTCATATCATGCAAGTAGTCAACTTTCTCGTATCTCATCTCAGTAATACAAGAAGTTATGCTGCCGATCGATATTAAAGCAACTGCAACGCCCGCTGTAACACTCACACAAACCTTGAATGCTTTTAGATTTTCAAAAATCATTCTGAAGTTTGCAACAATAAGACAATTTCTGTGCTTTGAAGCTTTGGCGTTCTTAAAATGAGGAACTGAACAACGATCGACCAAGCTATTCTAGTCATGAGTATCAGTTCCTCTTTTTAAGCCAATCATGTGCAATGGCGTATAACACTTCCGTCTTTTCCTAACCAATCTCCCCATTTCATTTCATTTTGATGGGTGTGACGAAGTTCGTGTTTGGGCATGAGCAGTGAACATTGACTCTATTTGTAACAACTCTGCATGGGGTTCTGTGCTGCAAGACGTAGAGAGGATCTACATGTGTCGGCTGAATGGCATTCGTAGCAGGAATGAACCAAAAATCAGAACACAGCTATTTGTAGTTTTGAAAGTGATGGACCACTCTCACATGGTACAATCGAGAAAAGCTGTTCCACATCTTTTTAGATGTGCCGAGCAGAGACCGTACTCGCGGTAACCATTATATTGTTTAATCGATTTAAAATATGTCATACATGTCTAAACCTGCCCTACTTCGGCTGCGCAAAATACACATGGCCTATTCGCAATACAAACAGTACGAACAAGGGCATCCAACGCAACAACACACTGTTAAATATTGTCTTCAATGTTTTATTAAGGTTATTGAGCGAAACTCGATATTACGAAATGATTGCGAGCCTAATGTTTAAGATTTTTTTTTAAATTTATCTGGAATGTTAGTATATGACTTCAATATCGTCTGAAAATAACCTTTCAGCAGCAAGGTTGTCCAACCTTTACTTCTTCAAATTCATGGCAATGGTAAAATGGAGCCAGGGAAAACATGAAACATAACCCCCCCTTTTTTAGGAGGTCAGCACACCCTTTGTTACTCGCTCCTACCAGCAGTTTTTCACCCGGTGTAAATTATACATCATTCCCCCACAAAATGTGGTGATTGGTGGTCTTTCTTTTTCGTAAAATTTATAAAAGCATTTAAAATCGATTCCATTTACTCTAACTTCCTCCTGATACAGGTTGTAGGTGACGCGTTGACGCAACCTTCCACACTCATGGAGGGGCTCGGGTGTCTTGCGACACAGCCGACGTGAAATCTGTCATCTGTCAATTATATTATATATGCAAAAAAATTCACAATTAAACATTTGGATTGGGTAGAGGTTATTTTGTTCATTTCGTGTAATTAAAATTATTCAATGGCTGGAGTTCAACATGGTTTCATGAATGCAATCTGTCTTCCTCTTCATGATTGAAAGACGTTAGAGACATCATGTTTCCATTTTCGTCTTTACCACCTTCTGCCAAAATCCCTTCGTTTTTTGGGTGAATGAACTGATCTCTACGCTCCTCGTTGTTGGCTGGTGAGCGTTGTTTAAGCCTTCGTAAAACGCAGCAAGAGAGAAAGATGACTGTCGCAGTTAAAGCTAATCCTCCGAGTAGAATTTTTAGATAAATCGGCATAGATGAACCTGGAATGTTGTTTAAGGTATTTAAATATATGATTTATTGGTACATAAAGATGATTGAAAGATGGACAGAGCGAAACTATATCTACAATGCAAATTAAAGAAAGCTGCATGTGTGACGTATATATATTGCCTTGTGGGGTGGTGGGGTTGTAGTATTGTATTTTACATGCAATGTTATTATTTCTTTGTTATCTTAGTTGGTTCGATGTTAAGGTAGTTCACAAAGTACATAATAATTTATATCTATGAGTTTTACGACGCGTACCTTCCGACATGTTCACTGAAGTGTCATCCGTTTGCACACGTGCTACTGTTGTCTGCTGAGTGTTGATCGAGTTTGTGTATTGAGTCGATATCTCCAGCATCCCGGTAGAAATCGCTTGTAAAGCTTTGGAACTGCTTTCTAATTCTTCGTGTCCCGAAGTTGTTGCCACCTGATTCCCGTACCTGATGATAATATAATTCTCTTGATATCGTCTATGACGTCATTGATTTTATATATTTGCACAGATGTAAACTAAATATGTATCCTCACCTTTCGTCATAACAACTGCTCCTTACATTTTTTTCAAGGTTCGTGAGATGTCCAGTGCAATTCATGCACGCAAGCAAATCTTGATCAAAAAATTGATTAACTGGACACTTATCGCATATCCCATTCTCTCCAATGTAGACAGCGGAACCACATGGTATCCCACAAGGCAGGCCCTGACAAAATAAGCATAATTTGTAATGTTGTTCAAACTTATGTAAAAAGGTTTCGTAAAAAGAGTAACTTACTTTTCCTATTTTATCACAGTAAGCAGTTGTCGTATCAAAAGCTATATTGAATATGGTGAGAGCAATTATCATCGCATCGAACCACGACTGTGTCATTTTGAAGTTCGAATATTTTGTGTTGTCGTGAAATGAATTATAACACATGAATAAATTATATATCTGAAACATCAATGAAAAAACAAAAAATTGTTATTTGTCAAGAAATATATCAAATAAATATTATTCCGTTGTTTTTATCATGCAATGTTGAGGTTTGTGTTGCTTGTACACCAGGTATACAATGCGCGAGTATCCTAAACTTCGGCAATTAGATTGTAATATACAAACATCGTAACTTTTCTGAGTTTCCCTTGCACTACAATTATCTGTAATCTGTATCCGTCAACACTTTTCCAAATCAAATATGCCTAACATAATGATGTAGTTCTCAATTAAATTTGTATGTGCTGGCTAAACGGCATGTAGAACATTTTTGAATCTAATGTATATATTAACTTATATAGTTGTGTCACTATACAGAAAATGGTATTGTCATTCCGCCAAACGAAAGATATTCGTGAAGCTGGTCAAACAATATAGAGTCACTGATTACCCTAATTGAATCCATTTTTAAGTATCTAGTAAGAGCCTATAGCCTGCTACCATGATAAGGTTTTACAGTGGCGGCTCTGTAGCCCTAATGGACGAGACGCCACTGGCCTTTGGCATTTTCTGAGCGTGCGGCCTCACATGACTACAGCTTCACTTATATCGTACCTACACAATGGGCTCCACGTTAAATATTACCAATCACATCTTGCGCCACCGTATTTGCTCTCTTAGTCCATCATAATATTATGTATATAAAAAAAATAAAAAAAATAAAAAATAATAAAAGTTATATATTTTCGCATGCTTTATATATAAATTTTAAATAAATAAAATAAATAAGAGTAGACGTAGACAGGATCAACAGGTGTTGGCTGAATGGCATTCGTTGCAGGAATCAACCAAGAATCAGAACACACCTATTTGTAGTTTTGGAAGTGATGGACCACTCTCTTATTGTAAAATCGAGAGAAGCTGTTACACTTCTTTTTAGATGTACCGAGCAGAGACCGTACTCGCGGAAACCATTATATTGTTTAATGATTTAAAATATGTCATGCATGCCTAAACCCGCCTTAATTCGGCCACAAAATACACACGATCTATTTACAATACAAACATTACGAACAAGGGCATCCAACGCAACAACACACTGTTAAATAGTGTCTAAAACGTTTTATTAAGGTTATTAAGCGAAACTCGATATTACGAAATGATTGCGAGCCCAATGCTTACGATTTTTTCAATTGATCTGTAATGTTAGTATATGACCTCAATATCGTCTAAAAATAACCTGTCAGCGCAAAGGTTGTCCAACCATTACTTCTTCAAATCCATGGAAAATGCTAAAATGGAGCCAGGGGAAACATAAAACATAACCCCTACCTTAACCCTGACAGAAAACTCTAACTCTCAGACTATTTTGATGGGTTCCAATGTGCACTTTTCCGTAAACCGATATTGACGACTTGAACTGGCCTACATGCTTCCAATGATTCGGCTGGAATACACGTACGCGGTAAACGCACGCGTTTTTTGGTTTGTTTCATTACAACCGCGCGGATACGTATTGAATCGAATTACGCGCGATTGTAATGAAACAAACCGAAAAACGCGTGTGTTTACGCGTACGTGTATTTTAGACTTTACAGTCACTACGAACCACCTATAAACCGCTGGGTATATCGTTTAGCTCTATCAACTTGCCTCCCGACATTCATCTAATGAACAAATCTTAGCTCAATGAATCGAGAGTGAGAGGAATCGAGAGAGGAATCGAAACCCATTATGGGACTTCACCGAAAGGTTTTTTTCGTTGTCTGTTGATCCGTAGTTCCGCAATATCAGGGGCGGATGAATCATGAAACCAATATAACACTTTTAAGCTATTTCAGTAGCGAAGAGCTCGACTAACAAATATCCGGTGCCACGTACGTCTATTTCTTTCCTGTTCTTTGCCCTTTGATAGTTTATGCATGATTTAGTGTATATGGTTCTGGAGCGTTATTGGGCGCGCTGGTACGCACAGTGCTTCGTTTTTATGACACATTTATTGATTTCTGGCCAATCAATGCTAACCCGCCACGGCGTCATAGCCAATCATATAAGTCTTATATACTATAGGGGCTGTATTCCTCACAATACTGTACTTCTGTTTTTTTTGGGCATTCTAATTTTGATGCCCAGTGTGGACAGACATGGTTTGTGCCCAGTGGCAGTTACAGGAGGTTTGGGAAGGCATATGTATCACTTGAGGTTTTTTGGTATCCATTTTATGTTTTACTATGTATCATCAACTTGTTGATATCGTTCTTGTTATTAAGATCATTATTGTTGTATGTGTACCTGCCTAGTGTAACACATTCGTTTTATCATCTGAAATTCCTCACACGTGAAGTCGGAAAGATGCTCTGGAGGGATAGTATACAGGCATTTTGCTAATATTTGCATGGAAAAATTTGAGCTTAGAGTTAGAGATACACAAAAAATGTAAGATATAATATTCTTGTATGTTTGCAAAATGTCCCCCTACAAATATTTGCAAAATGTCCGTTGGCAAAATTCCCGGATTCATTATTCAATTACCTCATATGCTATTTTAAAGTTCTTTTCTAAATGACAAAAATCTACTCTCTATCGCACGAACTGCGGTGTGATATAGAATGTCCTCGCCAGACGTTTCGCTCGATTGCAAAAGTTCTCGAAATTGCCGATGATGAAGAGCATTTGCGCGAATTAACAAGATGATGCGATTCACGTCCTTCAAAATGACATTGAAATCAACAGATTTGGCACACAGTGCTTCCTGGTGGATAATACAGTTAAGGTTGATGAGCTCCTCATTATCATATTCCTTTGATACGCACTCTGAAAATCTTGCCACGAAACCTTGCGTGTTACCCGTCATGGGAGGTGCGCCATCCGTGCAAATGCCACGAAGATTTTTCAGATCTAATCCGTTACGAATACAGGTATTCTTAACTGCAGTAAATATGTCTTCTCCACGGGTGCGAGTAGCGTTTTGTGTTTCTATAGGAAGAACATCCTCACACAACTCAAAGCTTGAAGATAAAGATCGAATGAAGACTAGTAATTGCGCCGAGTCCGTGATGTCAGTTGATTCATCGACAGCCAGTGAAAATGAACATGCTTCCTTGGTAACCTTTGTCTGCAGAGAGAGGGTTAACTGCTTGGCGATATCATCTTGCCGGCGCTGTATCGTAACGCGCGTGAGAGCAATTGATGAATAGTCAGTTTCCTTACCAGGATGATTGCACTTAACAAACGAACGATGGGAGAGAGTATTTGTTTTGCACGTAAATCTCTACGTGATTCGGTCCATGGTATACCCAAGTGCCAAACGTAGATATATGTGGTCCGGCCGTCAAGGTGTTACCTACAGCCTAGAACGCTTACACAGCAAATACACCATCCAGACTGTGACGCATCGTGTCGACCGATTTTTTGCAGTGCTTCTGTTTTGCCTCAATATACGTCAGCATAGCCGCCAAATCTTATATTTTGAATTACATGTGGACGGCCGCATTATTTTTTCTCGACGGCCGCAGGTTGTGCACCGATGCTCTATCGGGTTTGAACAAGTGCACTGAAGTCAGGTTGAATGTCTGATATGGATATGAGAAGGACCGCCGATTGTCAGTGAGAGTGGATATGTAAATGGATTTGTTAAACTTCATCACGGAGAATATTTGTTCAGATGTGTAGGTGGACCCAAAGAGTACCAACATCTTCTGAGCATGCCAATGTTCGGAAAGTCATTTTTGGGAGAATAATGAAAATCAAGCAACGATAGCCCCTAACATTAAAGAGCATTTACGGGGATAATCAGTAGAGATGGGATCAAGTCACCAAAGTCAAGTCAAGTCTCTTCGATCTCATCGTCGAGTCGAGTCCGAGTCACTGACTTATTCGAGTCAAGTAGGGCCGAGTCACATAAATAGTCGAGTCAATTTCAAGTCATGATTAAAAGAATCCAGTAAACATCCATGGCGCAAAACTTAATTGAATATTTTGGCGAATCCCGTTGCGATCCTTACAAAAACAAAGCAAACCGACAGCTTGTTTCAACTTGCTCAAGAATCGAGATGCGCGTGAACGTTAAATAAATTGCTACGTCATAAATATCTTAGACCGATCGGATAAATTAATCAAATTGATCTCATTCATGTGAGACACGGGTCTTTCATTAACTCGAGTCATTTTCGTTTCAAGACTATATAGTCAAGTCAAGTCATTAAGCGCCGATACTCGAGCCGAGTCGAGTTTCTCACGGGTCAAGACTCGAGTCGAGTCACACCACAAATGCTGACTCGAGTCAAGTCAAAGAACTGTCCTAGGCCAGTCAGTTTTCGAAATGCGATAAGTATTTTACTGGAAATCTACAGTCAAGCCAGTCAGGTAATTTTAGTCAATCCCCAAACCACATGAGGTGGAAATAAACATTGTGGC
>JAUELA010078478.1:0-18050 GCA_031471845.1 Boltenia villosa | reverse complement strand
GAAAGAGAAGTAAAAAAATAAGGTTAGAAAAGAGAAATAAAATAAATAGTAGAATATAGAAAGAGAAGTAAAAAAGACTAGAGTAAAAAAATAAGGTTAGAAAAGAGAAGTAAATAAACAAAAAAAAAGTCAAAGACGAAGTCAATTGTTTGAACTTTCAACCAGAGTCATCTCAAGTTGAGGTGAGATAAAAGAGGTAAAGTAAAAAGAGAAGTAAAAAAGATTAAGTAAAGAAAGAGAAGTTAGGCAAAAAGAAGTAAAAAGGAGAAGTGAAAAAGAGTAAAGTAAAAAAGATAAATAGAAAAGAGAAGTAAAAAAATAAAGTGAAAAAATTAAAATGTTGAGTGAAAAAAAATAAAGTTTATTCAATATTTTCTCACTGACCATTTAGTTTAGTTTTCCACTGCCTACTTTTTCATGAATAATGCAAGGTTAATTTTACAAATCTTAGAACTTCTTACTAAAATTTATTTCAACTTTTATTTATTCCCGTCATCAGGTATACTCTGAAGTCCAACCTCTGGTCATCTCGTGCATTGATGGATACCATGTCTGTATATTTGCATATGGACAAACAGGATCAGGGAAGACGTATACTATGGAGGTGGGTTGACTAGTTTGGTGTATATTAAGCCATCGGCAATCGAGTACATTTCAGTTTGTTGCCTGTTAAATGTTCATATATGTGTGTAAAGGAAAGCTTGATTTCCCGAAAATTGGAGAAGCCGGAGTAGTGCGATAGCTTCCCTTCTTATTTTAAGAGGCCTTATAGCCATCGGCATACATCTAAGGTAATTTAGGTCATGTCGGACGTCATGAAACAGATTTGGTATCGTGCGAAACTAAGAGAAAATAATGCGCAATACATGTTCATATGTGTGTGTGTAAGGGAATAGTGATTCACAAAGAGAGATACCAAATCTGACATAGTCAAAAATTGAAGAAGCAACAGGTCCTCTCCAAGACACAATATTATCAGTACTTGATGACACTCATTTTCTTGACCTTAATTTGACCTTGTTCAATTTTTTAGGGTCCTCCATCGAGCCCCGGCATCAACCAACGAGCACTGGGTGATCTTTTCCATGAAATCGAGGATCGGGCTGGAGATTGGGTTTATGAGGTGACTGTGTCACTTGTGGAGATATATAACGAGACCTTGAAGTGAGTGTTAAGAATTATTCGATGGGTTTGAAAAGGAAATGCAGGGTAAATACTATAATAATGATACTATACTAACAGCATTGCGGAAGATGGTATCCAGGGCTCTAAAGTTGAAGTCGTAGATTTAAATTGGGTCTCGGGTAGGGATGGACACTTCGAATCCGAATCATATCTGAAAAAGTGATTCGATGAATCAGAATTTTTTTTAATTCAAGGTGTGTAGATATCACCGTCATCATTGTTACAAAATATAATCCACATATCCATGTTGGCCATATCAGTATCAAGTATTTTAAGATTAATATTAAGCATGAGTAATATGAATTGGGTGTCGAGAATCAAGAGTCAGAAAATTTTCTCAAAAACTTTATTGACTTCGACTCCTATGTTCTATATTGTTCTAAGGAGTTTTGAAAAAAATATATATATTACTTGATTTAAAAAAAGGATCACTTCTTCATATTTGAAACCGGGTGGATAGTTCGAAAAACCGGTAGATAGCCAAGTCCTTCAGCATTATTTAAATATATATATATTGAAAAAGAGCATAAATCACAATAAATTATGGGATGAAGCGAGAACTTATTTATTTAAGGTTTAAATTAAGAAATAAATGTAAAATTTTAATTGAAAAAGTATAATTTATGTAAATTCGCTCATTATCTAGTATATTTTTTAAATAATTTATTTTCATGTTACTTTGCATCTCGAGGAACCCCTTATTTTTTTCACAGAACCAATGGGTTCCACAGAACACAATTTGGGAACCTCTGGTGTATATTATGCATTTCTTTTGTTCGAGATTTTTTAACCTAATATTTTGGGGTCAGCATTATACAATTGGATTTCCTTCTTTGTCCCTGAATTTCATTGCCCATAATTAATTAATGCTTATTTATTCTTCTAGGGATCTCCTCAATTCTTCGCCATCCACAGAAAAACTTGAGATAAAAATGAATACTGACGGTAGTTTGTATGTTCCGAGACTTACGAACAAGAAGGTGGAGAATTTGGAAGATGTCAATGCTGTGAGTTTACTTTCATTATGAGAGAAATAAATCTGTGTTGTTTACTAATAGAAAGTAAGGCCCATGTAAATGAGAAAATAAATAAAACTCTGGAGCGTGTTTTTTTCTCTGGTGTATTTTAAATTGAGAATAATGAAAGCTACATCCAATATGTGTACATTCTACTCGAATGAAAATGAAATGACTTTGTTTAGAAAGAAGCTTGCCCTTACAAACTTGGTTGTAATTCAACTGATTACCATTCTAAAATTTTTAAAATTTGAATTGATTCATTGAAGTGTAACAAAAAAAATAAACATTGAAGGGCAAAATTCAATTCTTTCACTATTTTTCTTGGATTGTATTTCATGAATGAAGTGAGATGATGGATTAGATAAACATATTAGCAATTAAGTTGTCATATTACCATTTGTTTCCCAGATTTTTAATCAAGCTGAATAAATAATTATTCAATTCTTAGCTTTTCTCTCTCGGCCGCACAAACCGAGCCACAGCCAGCACGAATATGAACGAACACAGCTCTCGATCACATGCCGTATTGATTGTCAAAGTTCAAGGGTCAAACAGTACGACCGGAGTGAAAACTTTTGGTATGAGATTCAACCAATTTTGAAGAAAAAAAAAATGAAAAAAAATTGTTGATAAATTATGAACTGATTATTTCAGGAAAGTTAAACTTGATTGACCTCGCTGGTTCGGAGAGAGTATCAAAGTCTGGCGCCTCCGGTGACCGTTTGAAGGAGGCTCAAAACATCAACAAGAGCTTGTCAGCGCTAGGTGATGTCATCCATGCATTACGAGGAAAGCAATCTCATGTCCCGTTCAGGAATTCAAAATTGACTTATTTGCTTCAGGATTCATTGAGTAAGTATTGACGAGACCAGCGTCTAACGTTTCTCATTAGTGAGAGAATTCTTCTGATGGCTCTCATTTTCATATTTCATTAAATAATAATTCCTCAAATGGTTGGAATTAAATAGTTTATTAAAGTTGAAAATATAGAAATATTTGTTCTATGATTAAGCAGAGAAAATAATGAAGAATGGGAACAAAAAAAATTGTAAAATCTTTTTTCTTTTCAAATTGTGGAGCTTAGTATATCCACCACTAGGTGGAGATTTTGCTACCGAGCACATGGTTTTGTTGGACAGCACATGGTTTTGTAGAAAATGTTTGATATCTCATTAAAAATTGACTCAAAAGGGTTAAAACTTGGTAGTTATGCATATTAATAAATAAGGATGGTTCTCACTTTGATATTTTGTTAGATTTCGGACTTCCAGAATTTAATAGTATATTAAAATGGAAGAAAAGCATGAATTTAGCATAAAAATCATATGTGCTACTTAGCCAATGGTGACACAGGATCTCTTATGGCAAAACTGCAGTCATAGGGTAGTATAACCTATAGCAGGGGTGTGCAAACTACGGCCCGCGGGCCACATGCGGTCCGCTAGTCTTTTTGTGGGAACCTCCGCACAGAGAAATGTGTTCAACGAGAATATAATGAGATTTCGCCATGTTGCAAACGGATGATAATAATAGACGGAGTATTATTTCCAAGTCTTTTAACCGCTGAACGCCGTCAATGCCATTCAAGGGAAATGAAATTTATGTTGAATGCAGTCCGCGAGAGATTCACAATTGACCTGTGCGGCCCGCAGAGAAAAAAGTTTTTCCACCCCTGACCTATAGTATTGTATCTTGTTGTGTGCTTTCTCGTCGATAGATAATTGGCCGACAGACAGAAATTTCTAACCCTAACTATTAACAGTTTGTATATTTTTATCAAACACTTAAATTATTAACTGTATGCCTTTCAACCTTTTGTCATGTCTACTGACAATCTGTCGACTTTTTGTCTCATCTCTCTCTCATCTACTGTGATGATTGAAACAGAAGAACTTGTGAAAAAGTGATTTAAATGAAAAATGGAAACTTTCTTTGTTCAGGCAAAGACAGCAAGACACTGATGGTGGTCCAAGTTGCTCCTGTTGAGAAGAATGTGAGTGAGACTCTGTGCTCCCTTTCTTTCGCTCAGAGAGTGAGGTCGGTCGAACTTGGACAAGCGAGTAAGAAGACCGAAGATTTTAAAGAGGTAAATAAATTAAATTTGACAACAAGAAAGAAAGAAAAATACATAAATTCGAATCATTACAAGCAACAAGTGTTTTAATCATTTTATTTTAACTTGATTGATTAATAATTAGTTGAAACTGCTTCAATGCAAATATGTTGAAAACATTGTAAGCCATAATATTTAGGCAGTGGTTGCCAACCTTTTCCATTCCCCACACCCCTGGTAAAAGTTTGATTAATTTTCGCACTACCAACAAAGTAGTATCGCCTTTGAAGATAAAAAATATCATGGAAAACCTTGTACATTGCCGCTGTTGGTAGCAATTGTGCGATGCTTTGCTCAAAATTGGACTGGAATTTTCACACATAACCTAGGCATTTTCAATATAGTATGTACTTCTCCTATTTATCGCACCTTCTGATATGTCATCTCGCATCACCTGGGGGTGCAGGAACCCCAGGTTGGGAACCACTGTATTAGGCATCTGAAAGTGTTAAATTTAAGATTTTTCCCTCAAAAGTAGGACTTCGGGCCACCTTATTCTGTTGTGGCACATTTTTATCCCCCATAGTTATTTTGCCACTCCAATCTAAGACATTTCCTGAGGGTAATGTATAAAGCCGCCAGTCCTAGGTTAAAATGGAGTAAAATTAAATTATCAAGATATGTGATTAATACGTAAATAAGCAGTGAAGTTAATGAATTGAAATTTTTCTTTATTTTATCCAGGATTCAGCAGTCACACCAAAGAAGAGTGGAATCCCTACAGGCAGAGGTGGACAACAGATGAGGAGGAAGATGTGATAGTTTCAACCATATTCCATCTTTCTTACTTTCCCTCAGGATCCTACAGATCCGTTTTCCTTCATTTCTTGATTGCTTGTTTAGAGAATCCAAAACAGCCACAAATTTCAAAATTTAATTCAGCTTTCATTTCTCGACTCTAATATAATATTCACGCAATGCGAGTGATTTCGGACAAAACATTTTGAAATTGCAAAATAGCCAATGCTTGTACAAATTATTCTATTGTCTCTTAATACAATATATCTGCCTATATTTATTCTGTATGGTGCTTTTTGGTACAAAATATCTAAAACTGTCAATTTCTTCTTATATCTGACACCTTTTTCCAATTTTTAGCTTTAGTTTTATACATAATTTTGTAAATTTTGCACATTTTATATACAATTTTGCATTTGTTTATAATCAAATAATTTCCATTGTGATCTTATAATCATTCTGAAATATTGCAATTATTACATCATAGTACACTAATCATATTATTGTGACACATAATAGACAGGTATCACCTTTTTTTGCAACAAAATGCTTTATCTAAACACTGCACTTTTATCAAACATAGATCTTGCCTATTACCGAACAATTTATTTTTGCTTTTACCTTTATTTGATCACAATTACACAATCACAATCACGTTACATTTTTTTTTTATAGTTACAAAGAAAAAGAAAAATAATTTAAAATGAGTTTAGCTTAAACAGAAAAATTGATTATAATTTAAACATTAAATAGAATACTCTCCCAATAATTTATTCACAATTTTTGCTGTTTAACAGTATTGATAACTATTAAATAATAATTTTTTATCAATAAAGAGGACCATATTTATATGAGGTATTCTCCAATATTATCTATTTCTTGCACTATCGTACATTATTGCTATTTTCTCTAATTTCAATGCAATGCTGCAGTATTTATGCACATAGTAGAAGTAGTAGTGTATAACTAATGCCTTATATCTCTCAATAATTTGGCCTTCCTGAAGTATGACACGCAAATTGAAATTTTAACATTTTAGGCACATCCAGACATCCTATGATACAGCCAAGTAGTACATTAAATGCATTATGCATTATTAGAATGTTGTTTCTCAATTTTATTAGCATCTTGCAAGGAGGTTAATATGAAATTAATAAATGCACTATTCAACTGTATCATGATGCTTTTTAATCAGAAGATTAATCAGAAACCCCAATGGAAGAATGAGCAAGGTTCTCGGTTAGAAAAAAAGGGTTAGGGTTAATGAATAATATTTTTAAATTGTTGCTGCCCCCATTTGTTTTTCACTCTTCATTGCTTGTTACTAAGAGCAAGGGGAGGATCAACGGTTTTAATGCCATGTCATCCATTTTTTTTTTCTATTTTTTTCTATTTCTGTCTGGTGGCCGAGTGGATAAAACCACCGGCTAGTCATCTATGCTCACTGAAGTTCTGGGTTCGAATACCGGCAGCACATGTTTTCGGCACTACGCACGTGTGATAATCACTTCACTTCAATGCTGTGGTGAACCCTGATCCGAGATGTGAGTAAGTGACTGAGGGCGCTGAACTCCTCGCCAGTGCAAGGCGGTTTCCCGGCTTTCCTCGCCATCCAAGTTCAGCATGCTCGCAAGCCGGCATGGCCCATTGTATAAGCCAGAAAACGGCTTTCCGGTGAATCCGAGGGTAAATATGCAACATGTTTTTTTTTTATGTAAACAAAAATAAAAACAAAAAACTAGGATTTACAATTAATCAATATCCCATATATATATATTTTTTTTTTTTGAAACACACACATGGATGCTTTAAAGATCCAGAATTGCAAACTAATGCATAAATATGCACATATAAATGTATGTATTACATTCTAATAATAATATATTTACAAGCAATCAAGATAATTATAGTTCGATTTCGAAATTTGGAATTTTATAGATGAAAAATTAAAATTTTAGCTATATATTTATTTTCACAATATTTGCACAAAACCACGGCACAGAAAGTAAACAAAGAACGTCATGGATGAGTGATTCCCAAATCTCGTGAGTCCTTCCTTGCACAAGCTGTTGCAGTTTAGTTATTTCTGCTAAATTCTGTTGATTTAACCTGTATTTAATGATATATTTATTAAATAGTTTGATTAGCTTATCATACTAATATGATACGGAATTAGAACACTGTATTTGAAGAGATAAACCAACCAGAAATTTGAAAATGGACGATGCTCAAAAGATTGCAGAATTGAGAAGGAAATTCTCAAAGAACTATATCGGCAAGTAACTTTGTTTGATGAATTGGTAAATCTATAGTAATGCAGCATGCGTAAATGTTCATGACCAAGTGATAATATTGACACAAGATTCAATTACTAGCAATAAGAAATGCTGCACTATATGCTATGCTTCTTATTATTTCAGGATGTTGCTGTGGGTTTTTAGTTATTTTAATCAGCATATAAATCTTTGTGAATATGTTTTTTGGTGATCCTCTCGAGAAGTGACCCTAATTCCACTAATAGCAACATCACTCAAGCATGTGATGCCAACTATTTGCTAACGGTTGCCATAAAAAAGGCAAATGTGACAAATTTTTTAAATAATATTCCCCAACCCTGCTGTATGAGAAGCGCTGATCCGTGATAAAGAGGGCCGAGGAGCAGCGTCTATAGCAACGAGCCACTACAGTGGATTTTAACCTAGAAATCACCCATAAAATAGGGGCTTCTAATTTTTCTTCATGACAAACTGCCTATAGGGCTTATACCTGTATGCATGATGTGACCATGCAGAAACCAATGTTCCATAAATCTTTTTTTTATTTTATTTTTTTAATGGGGTCAGAATTTTTTTTCAGAGATTTTCATTTGCTACTTGGTTTCATCTCACCTACTTTCATTTCACAAGAGCATCAAATTAACATCCTTGCTACTTTGATTTCGCCTTGATTACTCCTTTTCACAATTAATATTTTCAACCATGTTTCAGTTGATTTCCACAAGTATTTTTGATGAATGAAATCTAATCTTCAACCCTAAAACAACCTCTAACCTTCGACCCTTACAAAATGGCTCCATACAACCTAATTGAATGTTGCCAATTTAAAATCTGAATTTCATTCCTCCACTGCAAGTTTCGTATTTATTTACAAACCTTTTGAATTTTTCATTTAAAATTCTTTTTACAGATCCTCCAACCGAACGCTCGTCAAAATTTGATCCTCGTGACGTCACAAGATTCACGAATGATGACATGTACGCTTTGTCGTTCATTCATTGGAAGAAAGAAGTGATTGATGACGCAGTTGAGATGGTCGCTGATGTTTTGCAATGGAGAAAAGAGAATGGTGTTACTGGTGGGTTTGGGTTTGAATTTTTTTTATTCATTGTTTTTATTGGTTCAGTTTATAATCATATAAATACTGTGATATAAGGAAAATAATCAGTGAAATATAAAAAAATGATGTTTCTAAGCTCAACCCACAACATAAGTTTTGGCTTTACTCTAGCATATTACTGACTCAAATTTGAATCAGCATCTCAAAAAGTATTTCAGCATTTTTTGGGGTCATGAACTTATGGTTGAAAAGAATACATAGAAAAATATATGACTGTTAGCGGTTCTTGCTAGAATAGGGTTCAATTTAGGTTATGTTTCAAGGGTTAGGGTGGGTTGTTAAATATATTTAGATAGTTTACTGTTTAATAAAAAATTATAGAAACATTTTTTAATAGTTTCGATTTTGACACTATAGTATAGGATAATCATAAATATTTAAATACACCAAAGTGATAAAATACTTTTCTATTCAAAATTCTGGCAATAAAATATACTAAAGTAAAAGAACGCTGTCCAATGAATTTGCTGGACATACATCTAGTAAGGCATGATTTAGAGATGCATTTCATTTCCTTGATCTAATTCAAATAGCACATATTAAGATTATGCCGTGCATCAAAATCAACCAATTACCAAACACACAACAAAAAACATTAATTTTACAACTCAAAGAATAAAATATAATCACTTTCCACTCAATCTATCAATAATAGAAACATCTAATTATAACCACTCAAGTGGTCATGGTGTGTTATTATATTTGGACTTTGGAGCATTTGTCTTTGTGACAAATCTTTGATTCCAAATATATTTCATTTTGTTAGATATTACATACTAGCTCTGCTATGATATATAGTGAGTTTGTTTTGTAGCTTGTGATTGATGGAATCACGTTGTGACCATTGATCCCTCGAATAAGTTCAAATCTTTGTGCTAGATTTTTTGTTTGTTAAAGGCAAGAAAAAGACTGTTTTATAATATTACTGCTGAAACTGCCTTTTCGCAGTAGCTGTTTTGTTCAATAATAATAAATAATCACAATATTTGGAGAGTTAAAATGAAATTGTCGGGTGTGCGGATGAATTTTTTCCGATTCAGAACTGTATGTACGTGTGATATGCGCTCAGCTTAAATGGAAGACTGATTGAGACTAATAATTAATTACAAGAAGCAATTCCAATAATACGCAGTTCTTGGAAAGGTTTAGTAAATTATACAATATTCTCAAACTAACAAAAAATATGATTTTGACATTTCGTCAGAAAGGATTTGGATTTTGTAATTTTCCATATTTTTTAAAGTGAGTGATTTAGAATTACAATTTTCTATAATTCTCAGTATTTTTTCATTGTTCAGTCAAATCAAATAAGAATAAAGGGTTTTTATATAATCATTAGTGTAATCATAGCATTTGGATCATTTTCTTCTTCTCCACAACTACTGCGCTAATCAGTAATATCATTGCCTTTAAAAATGCACAATTAGCTGAGATTTTCCGCATCTAAATAATTGAATATTCTCTCAAGTATTCATGATTCATGACTCACTTAAATTGCTCAGTTTATTGATTTGTTAATCATTGATAAATGTTATATATATTCAAATTCGATATATTCAAATTCTTCTCATCTGCCTCAAAATCCATGCTGCAAGTCGCAAACACACGAAAACTTGATTTGTAAATATTTTGTAGCTAAGTTTCAATTTGAATATATCTTATTATCTTATCGAAATAATGTTCTTCTATCTGCTTCAATATCTAAGCTGCCTTGAGAAAACACAAAAAATTGATTCATTAATAATTTGTAGCTAGGTTTAAATTGAAATATATCTTATTAAGTCAAGCCTAGATAATGTTCTTCTGTTCATAAAAGGGGAATTCAAAATGTAAATTGCAGACTTTTGTATTATAAATATCAGACATAGTCTTGTTCATTCGTACTTAAAAGTTTTATTTTGTAAGCTTCCACTAGCTTCCTCAGACGAAGCATAAAAAGGATAAAGGATAAACGGTAAGCGGTTTGCCGCACAAAATTTTATAACTCTGGACATTTTTGTATTAAATTACGTTAAAGATATAATACCTAATGTCTTGTGAAGGCATATTTTCATTGAAACTAAAATTCCAAACTATTATTAAACTATTTACATCCATTTTATTATTAGTATCATGTTGAAGAGTACCCTCGTTTTTAGATCTTTCTGTTAAAAGTATTGGAGACAACTTCTTCAAAAAAGGAATTTGTTATGTCCATGGGAGAGATTTGGCTGGACTTCGAGTTTGTAAGTATATTTGAATGTTGTTGTTGTCTTGAATGAATGAATTTTGAATGTATATATAATTCAGATTATTCTTATTGTAGTCCCTAAGTTAAAGTTGTACAATTATTCATTTTCTATAACCAATTTGGGATTCAAGCTATTGTTTACGTTATAGTGGAAGTTATTGTCAATGCTATAGTTCGAGTTTTCGTTTAAGCTATAGATAAGAGAGATGAAATTTAAAAAAAGTTGGTACACTAATCTGTCAAGCATTCGAGTGAGAATGAGTGCAGGTGATAAATTATTTTCATAAGTAAATCACTGCACAAAATAGCGGCCAGTCATCATCAATCAAATGACGGGCAATTTGAAGGCTTTGACAGTCGTCAAAATTTGACGCTGGTCAAATTGGCCGACTATAAAATGGCAGAAATATTTGTGTTTTCAATGCGAAATTAAACAGGACACACAATAACTCAATTGTAAGAGTTCATTTTTCGAACGATGAACGTCCTCAATTTACTTTTTGTAATAAGCTAAGTAAGCTTGTAAGCTATTTTATGCAGTGTTTTTAAGGCAAATAAATTGACAGGCCAAACAACAGTTTTGACAGGCTTCGACTGGCCAAGTCTGTCAAAATGACAGGCCTCCCAAAATTCCTCTATTGTGCCCTGTAAATGTGTAATTAATCCTGTTATTTTTGTATGCATCCTTTTCAAATATTTGAATTTTAAATATGAATATCTATGGCCACACATTAGATATATGAATAATTTATTAAAATAATAAGGAAATGAATGTCAAAAGGTGGAAATTTCCTATTGTTATTTTTCTATGAAAGGACTGTTTTGAATTGAACTGAATTGCATTGTTTAAACGCTAGCTATGTTTCAGACGCTATTTCATCTAAACATCTAAATTGCATTTTTGAGCGTATTTGACATTCTCTATTATCAAACCTTATAGTTAATTGAAATTGTAAAACAATTGTTTTAAAACCTCCATATTGTGTCACAAAATGTCGTTTTAACATAATTTAGAGTCTCTCATAATGAATTGAAAATGTCTAAAAAAATGTTGCTTTTAAACTTCTAAATTGCATTTTTGAACGTATTTTGGAATCTCCATTATCAAACCTTATAGATAATTAAAAAAAATTTAATGTTGTTTTTAAAACCTCCATATTATGTCACAAAATGCGGTTTAAACATATTTTAGCAGGGCACAATAGAGGAATTTTGGGAGGCCTGTCATTTTCACAGGCTTGGCCAGTCGAAGCCTGTCAAAACTGTTGTTTGGCCTGTCAAATTATTAGCCTTAAAGCACTGCATAAATGCGAAGTGGCGTGCAGGGAGAGAATGTTATTTTCTGTTATAATGCCGCTTGTTACAAAAAGTAAATTGAGGACGTTCATCGTTCGAAAAACGAACTTTAACAATTGAGTTATTTTGTGTCCAGTTTAATTTCGCATTGAAAACACAAATATTCCTGCCATTTTGACCGGCATCTAATTTTGACGACTGTCAAAGCCTTCAAATTGCCAGTTATTTGACCGATGACTGGCCGTTATTTTGTGCCTTGTTTTAGAGTCTCTAATATCAATCCCTCATAGTAAATGATAATGTCAACAAAAAAAATTCAAACCTCTGAATTGGATTTTTTGTCACAAAATATTTTGAGTGTTTTGCAGCCTCTATCATCTATTCTTCATGGAGAAATAAAAAATACAAAAATTGCTTTCACACCTCCAAATTGTGATCGTTGAACGTATTATGTCGAAAAGTTTTATTCAAACGTATTTTGGAGTCTTTATAATCAATCCCCAGATAAATTTGAATTGTTAAAAAAAATATTTTTAAATCTCTAAATGAATTTTCTTAACATATTGTGCCACGAAGCATTGATTAAACATATTTTGGAGGCTCTAGCATCCTTCTTAGTCAATTAAAAATATCAAGGATCTTGTTCTTTCTAACTAATATTCCTGATGTGAGGTAGAAGAAAATGGTTTGGGTACTTCTGAATAATATCATTATCTTTCAGTGGTTTACATTGCTCGTTTGCAAACCAAAGAAGAAAAAGAAATTTCCAGAAAACTTTTCACATTCTGGTTGGAGAGACTGCAACGAAACGAGCCTGGAAAACACATCATATTCATTCTTGATACGTACAAAACATCAATGTCCAATGTGGATCTGGGCCTGATTCGATTCATCATTGATTCTTTCACTTCGTACTTTCCTGATCTTTTGGGTGAGTGGCAGAGAGAGTTTGTTTGGACCCCTACGCAGTGATGAAAATGGCGGATAGTTTAGGGCAGCGCTTCTCAACCAGTGGGCCATGAAGCAACCCAATATGTTTCAGTACAAAAACCAAATACTTTTATCAACGCGTGTGTTGTTAATATTTTATTTCTTTTTCACAAATATATTTGAATTTTTTTAATTGTCATTTTGCCACAATATTGAATTGGGCCTTCAAAAAAAAAATGTCAGTAAAAGTGGGCAGCGAGTTGAAAAAGGTTGAGAAGCACTGATTGAGGGGATATTTGAATCATTTAAATATATGTAGTAGAGACTTTATCAAAAAAACATGAAGTACCATAAATTGTGGCTTAAATTAAGAAATAAATGTAGAAATTCAATTTAAAAAGTATAATTGATATGAATTCGCTCGTAATTTCTATTCCTTCGAACAAAGTATATTTTTTAATAAATTATTTTCATGTCATTTCGCTTCTCGTGGAACCCCTTATTTTTGTCATGGAACACAGTTTGGAAACCTCTGACCTAGAGACATTGATTAGCAAACCTTTGTCAATCTTATACTACTATTTTATTTATTCATTTATTTTAATTTATTAAACTTAACTTATAAAATTTTCATGTTCAAACACCTTCACTCATAGAGCCTTGGTATATATATATATATATATATAAACTTCTTAAATATTTTTCTACAAGTTTAAAGAATTTTTCTATAAAAACAATAACATTGGTTATACCAGAAAACAACAAAAATTACATATAAAAATTGTTTGCAGAGAGAGAGAGAGACAACGAAAAAAAAACAATTTTTCGAATTTAAAATGCATCTTAATCATTCAATCCTGATGCAGATTTTCAACATTGTCTTTAAAAAAATGGAGTAGTTTTTACCAAAACACTATAATCAGTTGTGAATTTAATGACAATATTGTAATGAATTAGACTACCGAGCCTGCATTGCTTGCTGATTTTTTCATAAATATTGTTTCCTTATATAATTTAATCACTTGAGCTTATATGATATTAATATTAAGCTGGATTAACCATCATTTTATTAATTACTTGAACCACTTATTTCCTGATTTATCAATCATGTTATTCTTTTTTTCAGAGAGGATTATCATTCTAGACATGCCTTGGATAATGAATGGTAAGTAGGGCAAACATACATTCAATTGATTGAGAAGTAATAGAAAGAAGAAGAATTTGATTTTACAAATTGAATTCATTTTATTATAATTGTTGAAAGAGTAGTGAAATGACCAGTCAGTCTTCCAGTCAACTATTGACCAGTTTAAAGGGCGGTATGAACGAGAAAATAAGCAAATGACATTCCGGATCATGTTTTCTCTAGTGTATTTTAAATCGAAATTATGAATGCTACATCTGAGTGGCTACATATACTACATGGATGTGTTCTGCTCAACAGTCAAATCAAAATGATTTCGTTTATGAAGAAAGCGAGTTCGCCCTTTTTTCATCTCTCTCGAACAACTATTTTTCGAGAGAATTTTCGCTCCCCTAGCGAAACTACTCTTTCTGCTCTTGCAGAGTAGTGGGAGATAAGAACAAGAGAAAAAAATTGTAAAACTCGATCACATTATTTTTGTTAAACAAACAAAGCCAAATAGTCCGTTTATATGGGCCAGATTTTAGAGTAGTCTTCAAGTAAAGTAGCACATCACAGTAAAGTAAATTAATATATAAAAACATAAGGGATTTGGGAATCGAAAAAATGAAAACGATAAAAAAAAATTTCTGATTTGAAATTGCGAACCTAAGTGTATGTCTCTGCGCTTCAATCATGCGATCTATAGCCAAAAGAGACTATTCTGTCTCAGTAGAGGATCAGCAAAGGATTCACATTCTACATGTATTTCAGCAATATGGAACATAGTGAAGCAGTGGATGTCAGAAGAGCAGAGAAATAAAACTGTGTTTTGTAGCAGGAAAGATCTTCATAAATACATCGCTCTTGATCAACTACCAAAGGATATGGCTGGGAAGGTACATTTTTAAAGTCTTGTTGAACTTGTGCAGTATATAGTGTATAGAATATGGTTCAGAAAGTATGCCAAGTATTTGTTTGAGGTAGGTAATATAAAACAATATCAGACTCATAGACAGCCTCAAAAATATAACAACAATAAAAAATTTTAAATAAAAATTATAATATTAAATAAATTAAATTAAAAAATAAGGTCACACAAAATCATTCTGCTTTGGGGGGGAGGCAAAGATCTCCAGTCACTAATTCACAATAAGGGTCAGGGCGACCATGACCAAGTGAAGTGAAGGTCTCAGAAAAGGGAATTATTATCTGTGCAGATGGGCATCCCTAATTTACATAAGTCGTAAGCGGGAATCGAAACACTAATTTTCGGAAGGTGCGGTAAAGCGGGAAACTAGCAATCCTCATTACGGTAGCTGCGGAAAATTACGGGTATCAAATCAAATAGAAACTTAACACTAACCCCGACTCTATCCCCAACCCTAAATCTGATCCCAACTCAAACCCTAACCTTCCGTAGATTAGGATTGCTAGTTTTCCGCTCTCTCAAATTTCCGTGAATTAGTGTTTCGATTCCCGCTTTCCCGTATTCAGTAAATTAGTTATGCCCTGTGCAGATGAAGTTAAAATTTGAAGATCCTCACAGTGACCACCAATGACCAGATAACTGTTTCAAGCGCTTGGCCACAGATCAATTCTAACAGTTTTGGGTTGTCGTAGTTATGACCTATCCCATACCTGCAGGGCACAAAATAGCGGCCAGTCATCGGTCAAATGACTGGCAATTTGAAGGCTTTGACAGTCTTCAAAATTTGACGCCTGTCAAAATGGCAGGAATATTTGTGTTTTCAATGCGAAATTAAACAGGACACAAAATGACTCAATTGTGAAAGTTTGTTTTTCGAACGATGAACGTCCTTAATTTACTTTTTGTAACAAGCGGCATTATAAAGGAAAATATCATTCTCTCTCTGCACGCCACTTCTCGCACTTATGCCTCTTCGCATTTATGCAGTGTTTTTAAGGCCAAACGACAGTTTTGACAGGCTTCGACTGGCCAAGCCTGTCATAATGACAGGCCTCCCAAAATTCCTCTACTGTGCCCTGCATAGTTGTACTACTTATAACTTTTTTCTTTCCAGGACGACTGGACGTACAGTTTTCCTCCTTTTCCTGATGATTTGAAACAGGATCAAGATTTCTTGAAGGATCCGATGAATTTTTCAAAAGATGATTTGGAAGGTGAATTTTTGACTTTATTTTAGTAATATTTCAATTGTCATAAATATCAGGTATTGACTTGTTAATTGCCGTTAATTTAATAACAGATTTTATTAATTTTTACCACAGAAATTGATGAAGCGTGTCTCGTTAACGGAGATGTGCCATCGAGTGAAGATACATCACCGAAACCTGTTCATGATGATTCGAATAATAACAACGCCAAGGAGAGGGAAAAAGAAGAGAGCCTGCACTTAGAAAAGCAAAAAGAAGAAAGCCTGCATGTGATGACACCAACTGCTGGAAATATCATGAAGGAGGACATCCCTTCCACAAGTGGATTGAACGTGAGATCGCGAGTGGGGACAGAAAATTTGGTTCCAAATCATTTCGCTGAGAATTCAATGAAAAAAAGGTTTGTGTGTATTAGAGGAATAAGTGGATTAGGGCTGTTAATTTCTGTCCTTTTCAAAAACAGTTAACTGGTACAAAATCTTCAGTCAACCGTTAATTATATACTTTTAAAAGTGGATATTTTAATGGTGATAATTATTTGAATACCACTTCGGATCATGCCAAATTTTTATTTTTTTATTGTATTGTTCAAAATTGACAAGACAAAATAATTTTCAAACACAATACTGATACTCAAATGACGCGTTTGTCACACCAAGAAATATACGAGTACATTACTGTCACAATTAATCATTACTGATGCACATTAACGTTTTAAATTTAGCATCGGTTAGATTGGTTTAAATTTTATGAACAGTTAACTAACGCGTTCAACAGCTAAGATTAACCGTTGACCATTTAACAGCCCTGAAGTGGATGGATGCATGCTAGCTAAATGGAAATATCTAAAAATGTATCCTTTCTAAAAATATTTGGGTTCATATTGTACATAAATTCGAAAGTATATTCAAACGAGATATTCTCGGAGACAATTACGTATGTTCAACATTTAACCAATGAGAACGAAGAGCATGAATCTAGGTACAAAATACTGCACAGCTGACAATATGTCATTAATTCTACTCTACAGATCACCGAAAAGACGAAGTTCAAGTCCGACTAAACTGAAGAAGACGACCTCCTTTGACCTTGGCAACACTGAGAAGCAAGCTGCTCTAATAAATGGGGGTAAGTTGGGTTTATGCTGTCAAGTGGGGCTGCACCGGCAAGGAGTTCAGTGTCCCCAGTCACTTACTCACATCAGGGTGAACAAGGCATAATGAAGTGAAATGATGAAGCGTGCAGTGCAATTACTGTCGTGCTGAAGAAATTCGTGCAGGGGCAGCCGGGATTCAACCCTGAACCTCTCAGTGAGCATAGATGGCTAGCCAACGGTTTTACACGTTCGGCCAACGCGACAGTGTTCATTGGGTCAACTCTGCGTCACTTTTTTGACATTATTAATGTTGATGCGTTGATTATATCTAATAGATGACTAAATACGTGTAATAAATCTTTTAAGAAGCAAATTATTGTTTTCAGAAGCTCCAAGAAATCAGCTCCATACCCAGAGCCTTGACAATGTTTCTTCTGGCAAGACGCGAGCAGATATCTCATTCCAGAGTGTTCAAGGTATAAATGTCGCCTTTTCAAGATTTAGGGAAAAAAAGATTAAAAAATTGGAGAAAAAAAAATTGACAATAAGTCTGTATATTAAGCAGGACTGAGCTGTTTGATTCCACAGTCAGAGTCCAGTAAATTCAAAGCTATGCCAGCAAATGTTACTAGTTTCAAAGTATCTTATTTTGCATTTTTGTTTAACCCTTTCCGTGCCAAAATTAAAATATGTTTTTTATCCTAATTAAACTTATTTAATTTTTCCAATATGCACAACTCTTGGAAAAATGTTCATATTTTTTTTATTACTCCACATAAAAGCTT
>JAUELA010078367.1:0-10414 GCA_031471845.1 Boltenia villosa | reverse complement strand
CAACTCCGATCTCGTATCTCTCGTCCCATTTTATCAAAAAGATTGCAGTGCATAGTGGTAAGTTCAGTCTGCATGTAATATTTTGAAATGTTTAACGTCGACCGCTTGAATCTATTATATAAATATTTTTTTGTATCTATTTTCATTTTCACATTTGTAATTAATAATCATGGTTGTCACTACATTGCATCTTGCAATATCATAAACCATACAGTTGGTTTTAGTGTCATGCCATATTTTCTCCGCCAATCTTTAGGATTCCTTATTTCTTCATATTTCTGTTACCAATATAGATAAAATAATGATTGTCTTGATCAATGTAAAATTCCCCTAACATTTGTTTCATTTTTAAAATCTCTCATGTTAAATACAATCACTAGGTGGCCGACATGCCATGGCCCTCACATCGACAGGAGCCGTCTTCTCGTGGGGCGATGGTGATGATGGAAAACTTGGTCATTCAAACAGGGCAGATTGCCACAAGCCCAGACTTATTGAGGTGATGATAATTTTTTTTAAATATGATTTTTGTATTCAATGGATTAGGACAAAAATGTCTATCCACTGCATGTTCGAATTTTACAAAATGCCATATGGATCATGTATAAGATTGCAGGATGCAATCAGGCTGAACTGAATAATGGATGAAAGCAGTCAGTAATCTTAGGTTACATAAAACCGCAATGATGCTTTGCGTCCACAGTCACTTATAGCAAGGATCCACATGGATGTGCAAAAGTTATTTATGCAGTGACGATGCCGAAAATGACTTCTGTGCTGAAGCCTCCAGGATCAGCACTCTCATCCTTCCTTGTAGTGAGCATTGATGACACACGACAGAGAACATCTAAATCAAATTCAATGAAAATCACTTGCCTTTAATGTTAACTTAAAAAGGAGCAGCTGTAGATGACCACATGGTCTCTTGCTGTTCCTTCACAGTATATTGTAAATTTTCTAATCATGTTTTCTCTTTTATTTTTTTTCCATGCTTATGCTGTGTGAATAATAAAATTACTACTTCTGCTAATGTCTAATGTATTTTATATTAGGCTCTACAAGACCAGAATGTGGTGCATATAGCTTGCGGTAGTTCGCATAGTGCTGCAGTTACTGCTGATGGTGCTCTCTTCACCTGGGGACAGGGCAACTATGGACGACTCGGACATGGAGACAACAACACACAGTTGAAGCCTAATCATGTGAGGATATTTTACTGGGAGCATTTCTAACCATTTTATTGGTTTTACCGTAAACTTTTTTCACAATTCCAAAAACTATGCAAGAAAGCACATTTTTAAGTTTTAACAATGAATATTTCTCCTCCCACATACTTGACTGCATAAATTTCTATTCATGATTATGACATCACAATGATTGGCCTGTATGTGTTCATTATGTTGTTTTTTGAAAATCACATTTTTCTTCACAAAGGTTCGAGCATTGCGTGGTGTTCATGTTGTGAAAGTCGCATGTGGGAGCAGGGACGCACAGACTCTCTGTCTCACCCAGGACGAACAAGTGTACTCATGGGGTGACGGGGACTTTGGAAAATTAGGGCGGGGAGGTAGTGAAGGGTGCATGACCCCAAAGGTCGTCGATAAATTGAAGGACAAAGGAATTATTTTCATTGGTAATTTATTATTATTTTCATACATCACATTTTTATTATATAAAAAAATTCTTCTCTTTTTCAATTATGATGATGGCTTGAATGACTTTGATTACTTTATCAGTCAAATATGTATAGGCTATATAATAATATTATTTATTATAGTGTAATCTGAAATAAAACTTCAGTACGAATTTTGAGCTAAAAATCAAATAAGATTAAAATGCACAGCGTGATTTAAGTATTTTTTTGCTAATTTTCCTTTTTTTTTCACATTTGTCATTTTATGAAAAATATTTTTTTCCTTTTGTGTGTTTCTATCAGAGTGTGGTGCCCAGTTTTCTGTAGCTTTGAGCAACAGTGGGTCGGTGTGGACATGGGGTAAAGGGGACTATTTCAGACTGGGTCACGGCTGTGACCAACACGTCCGGCGTCCACAGTTGATAGAGGAATTGAAAGGCAAGAAAGTGGTTCGGGTGGCAGTCGGGGCGCTCCACTGTTTGGCATTGACGGAGACAGGACAGGTATGTTGAAATGTGTGGACCTGGAACATTTCTGAAAATTAATGTGATAACTAAAATTATTCACTTTTTAAAAGTACTGATGCTTAGTGGCTAATTGTTTCGGTGAGTAATAGATAGGGATACTGCCAGAAGTCTTTAAACCAATGGGAAATTTATTTTTGGTACCTTCAGCGTTTAAGGCACTTTTGAAGTTTTTCCTTTTACTTGGATTCTTGGTCTTGTTGAGTAAGCATGCAGGTGGTTTCATACATACTTACTGGAGGTCACGAGACTCACGACCTTCCTCTGTCAGTATGTTCGTACAGTGCCACAGTTCCATTGTTATTATAAAATGCCCTAATTATGACTAGTCATAGGTAATTTAAACGTTTTCTATATCAAACACTTTTATTATTTATTTATCATTTTATTTGTGAAATATTTATATTTTGAATTCTGAATTTGAATATATTGCGATTAAATATTCATTCACTCCACATCAGCTAGCTTGTTTATCTTTAGTATTCAGGAAAATTCAAGGAAAAAATAATTAAAAAAGAAAATAATGTTTTGATCATCAATGAATTAAATATATCAAGAAATGTTGTTCGATTCTTCAATAAATAACTTTTTAAAAATATTTAAAAAACTTGTAGGTTTATTCATGGGGTGACAATGATCACGGACAACAAGGGAACAGCACGACATCTGTGAATCGGAAACCGGCCCTGGTCCAAGGTCTCAATGGAATCAAGGTCACTGACGTGGCATGCGGGTCCAGTCACAGGTATTGGAGAAGCCATCTATAGCTCATTTGAAGAAAAACAAAGATGTGAAAAGTCTCTAAGTGTCAATTTTCATTTTACAGTCTCGCATGGTCGACTGAAGAAAATCAAACTGACAGTTTTGAATGCGTTCGATTTCCAATCGTCAAAGATAGCCTCGGTGCATCGTACATCCCGCATGGATTGAAGGAGGAGAATACTGATCCTATTGGTGTGTAAATGGTTGGGTTAGGGTTGGTGTTAGGGGTTAGGATAAGGGTATTTTGCTGAATTATTAATTAATTGAAACTATTAAATTAGTTCCTTAAAATCTGAGATCATATTCATACCATAGCAAATCGTGATGTTGACAAATGACCGAAAATTAATCCAACATAACTTCTACAGTCGCCTTGGCAAACAAGTGTTAGGGAAAGGCTCGAATCACCACAGTATTTTAATATCTATGATTATTTGATTTCAATTAGAAAAGTGTGAAAACCTCGACATTGTCTTTAACAGTTGTACCTTCCTTTGTATGCAAAGATTATATCTAAAACGCTGATGCCAAGTTCTGAGATCGACCTATTTTATATGAATACTTTGACATTCAACTCCTTGGCTTCTGCATTCATATAATATTCTCGCACTCCAAGAACTTGATTTTGATAATTTTTTGTGATCATTTTGGATTCATAAGCAAGTCATTTTGCCATCACATCATGGCTTATTACATTATTTGATGCATTTTAAATTAAAGCAGTCGAAAAGCCTAGTTTTTGAGAAAATGATGATACCTTCAGTGTACGGCTGCTATACATTTTTGTTGTGAAGTAGCAAAATTTTCTCCACAACTTATACAGTTGGATTCATGTACACAACTTTGTTATTGATGGGTTTTCTACTTGGCCAGTCATGGATCGGGAAAATTCGGAACTGATTTCAAATTCTTATAGAAATTTTACATTTTGCCTCGATTCAAGTTTTTTCAATTCAAGTTCCTTCAATTCAAAAGTCAAAAAGTTGAACTATTTTTCAACTCTGCACGAACTGATGGACTGCTTGCCATTTCCTATGTTTCGGTTTTGAATAAATATGAAAGTAGGGCCGGCCTTAGGATCTGTCTGGCCTGGCAGAAAGTATTGGGTTTACCCATATTTTTATTCCATCAGGAAAATATTACGGCACCAAGGAACAGGAGCAGGATAATAACGATGACATATCCTCTCTGACAAAAATCGTCCTTTCTCTCGATTCTCTTGATGCTAAAAAGACAGCTCTGAGGACGATATTGCAGTCAATCCAGGTAATGATTCTTGAAAATATTTAGACAATTATATGCCAAGATATGGGTCAAAGTTGAAGGGGGCAAATTAGGGTTATTTTATTCAATATTTTTATTGATAGTTGTCTTTAATTTATTATAATTTAGTTCGCATTTTCTGTTCCCGTACTCCATCTCTTGGGCTTTAGTGTTAGGAGTCTAGTAATGAAAGAAAATGTTTTTTCCTTCCTAGTAAAACTCTAGTGAATAGATATTTATTCATGCTTGGTTAGCCTCACATTATTTCTCTATCTAATAGATTTAGAAACCTATATATAATATGATGATCTGGTCCGTTGTCGACAGACATTCTGCAGACATGTAAACAGACATTGTCGACGGTCAAAAGGTCGACGCCATATTAGTCGATACTGATCTATTTATACACATGTATGTAAATGTATACATGTAAATGTTTGATGAAAATGTGCTTGGAAATGCACAAACTGTAAGAATTAGGGTTAGGTCTTTCTGTCTGTTAACCTCATATCTTTGTCAACGATTTGACTGTCGACTTCTGTCTGTCGATCAATTATCTGTCAACGACTTACCAATGAAACCATGATCTCCTTATTCATTGTGCATTGTATCTCGTGGTTGATGATGTTAATCTTGTTACAGATCCAATTCGCACGAAGCGCTGCATGTGGCATTTTGACACCGAAGAGCATGATGAAAGCAGAAGAAAATGTGAATGCATCTGCAACCAGTTACAAGAAGTGCATGCCCGACTCCAAATCTCACGAACTTGCCGACGCAAACTCTCTGAAACATTCGTCCGGTCCGAGTTCTATCATTTCTTCCGTCACAGAGGTATCACCAAATGATTCTGAAATTAACCCTAGTTTGTCAACTGAAGAAACTCCCCAAGCAGAGCTTATAGAAGTTGAAGTCCGTGACAACAAAGGGTTAACTGAAAATTCTTTACCATCCACGAGCAAGCTCCCTGTTCCCGAATTTTCTGCCCCGCCTGAGAAGGTCCTGTCCTGGACCAACCAATCACTCCAGGGTGGCAGTTCTCTACATAGTTTCCACAAACCATCTGACCATGCTGTGGCCTCATTGATAGCAGAAACCATAACATGTACTGAAGAGATAGCTCTGCCAACTCCCAAGAAATCAGAGGAAATTGATGACCCTGGTCCTGCCACCACCGATCAAATTGCCGGTACTGGTCCGGACAGGATGACAGACTCCCAGTTGTATTCCAGCCTGACCCCACAGGACACCAAGAATTTATCAGGTAAGTTGAAAAATATGAAATAGTTGAAAATGTGAAAAAAATTTTACTTTATTTACAAAAATATGTCACAGTATCTTTTTTAACCTGAAACATATAAATTGTGCAATTTTGCTTGAATTTAATACCGTAATTTCCAGTATATAATACGGACCCTTGATTTGTCACCAAAATATTAAGGTTGTGAAACATTAAAATGTAAAATTACTTATACCCATGCATAATACGCACCTCCAAAAGATTTTGTCCGAAAATAGTGCGTATAATACTTATACACATAAAATTGCAATATTTCCGACTAAAATATCCAAAATACAGTCATTCCAAATCAAAAGCTGCCAAAATCATGATTTTTGGCTGATAGGTTGGCCAGTTGGCAACCCTGTCCCACCCCATTGCATATATAGCATAGTGTTATAACAAGATATTTTTCATATTTTGTCAACAGAACTTTTGAAACTGGGAGTGGCTGGAAGACTTTCAAGCAAAAACTTAAACGCTGTATCTCTGACATTACAACAGCTTGTAAAATCAAGACCAAAGGTACCTTTTTATTTTATTTTTTATACTTTTTTGAAAACATTTCAAACACTTGGAGTAAAACCAGGGCTGTGTAGTCAGTACATAAAACCTTCGCCTCTGACTCGACTGCAAATCTTTTATTTATATATCAGTATAGTAAATAAATGTTAAGTATACTAATTATATATTTCCTATATTAATTGATAGCACGAAACATACAAAGTATTTCATCACTGTCAAGAGCTGACATGAATTAACATGTACAGTTTCATATCAGTTAGTTTTAGCACTTGAATCTTGTCAAGCATTCGGTATTTTGCAGTTTGCTGTGGCTCTATAGTTTCAAATGTAAAAAATTTATTTCAGTTCAATTTGAAATTCTGAATAAAAAGAAATATTCTAGAATTATTCTGAATACATTACTATCCGATATTGACAGTTTAAACATACTAGGAGTCTGAGTCTGTACATTTTTCTTGACTCTGACTCCGAATCTGGTAACCTAATAATTTGCGCTGATTCCGACTCCACAGCCTTGAGTAAAACTAAATAACTGACAGAGGATATTTTGCTGTTGTCATAAGGTTTGCAAGCTTTTGCTGAAGCAATGTGTTCTTGAACTGGAAGAAATAACACATGAAGCTGAATCAAAAAGCATTGAGATGAGACCAGTTGTTCACGAGAGTCAACATCCATACAGAGATGATTCAGATAATACTGCAACTATTAGAATGAAAGGTAACTTGCAGCGTAACTTATTTAACGGAATATTCCAAATGAAGGCCCGGTGAAATATGGCCCACAATCTACTTTCAATTATCCATACGATATCAGTTAAATCAGAATAAAATGAAATTAAAACAAGTTTCCATAATATCGAGCCATAGGTCACCGCCGTTTTTGTCAACGATGGTCTCTTTCACGTATCACTACATGCTAAAAATGAGATAATTTATTACATCTGTCATACGACCAAGTGGCCTGACTTCAGATTTTGAGATTTTGGGCTCGATTCGTTTTTAAATCCAGTTGAATCTCTCTGCGAGTTACTGAGTCAACGTCGTTTTGGGATTTGGGTAACCCAACGGGTTAGGGATAGTCTCGTCAGTTCATAATGTCCAAGTCTAGCAATTACATTACATATATATTACTTTCACAACAGGGGCTAAAGGACTAAGGATCGAGTTCGATCGACAATGTTCAACTGAAAGTCGCCATGACATACTTTCGATCTATGACAAAGGAAAAAAGAATTTAGTCAGTCAGCATTCTGGTGAGATTTCATACAAATTTTATTGAAATAATCAATAATATTTTTCAATATTTTACAAAATTTACAAAAAATGCAATTTTTTATTTAAATTGTAATTTTCTAAAATTACCTAAATTTAACAGGAAGGGACCCTTCTGACTGGTCTGAAATTGTCCATGTTCCAGGGGATGAGTTGATCTGGTCATTCAAGAGTGATGGGTCTGTTAATGGGTAAGTTGGGTGAAATGTACCCCTGCAGTCAGTGTATTCAATTATGATCATCAATATAAAACAATTAAAAATTGATAGCAAAATACATATACCATTTCTCCATGGAACCACTGTTTTAAGAAACTTAGAATAAGCTCCTTGTTTAAAGTGAATTCAAATGTAACTCAACAATATGTTGCCATGAATATTCAAAGTTATTTATTCATTTGCGGTATCTGGACATTTAGCTGACATTCAAAATATTCTTCCAGATTCAAAAAATTATATCTTAAGGTTAGGTTAGGGTTAAGGTTAGGTTAGAATGGGTAAGGGTTTGGGTAAGGATTAGGGACACACAAAGAAAAAATGTAAGATATAATTTTTTGAATGTTGGCTAAATGTCCCGGATTCCTCATTTGCATAACGTTTATCGTACCAACCCAATGTATATCTAACCTTTGATAGATGACCTCCTGAAAGAAAATATGTCATCATGGTGGAATGTCATCTATATTGATAGATTCGAAAACTTTACATAAGATTACATAACATGAAGTCATGAAACTTTACCCAAATTTGGAATAAAATTCACTACCTTCACATGACGGGCCGCAATACCTCAATAATATTATACCATTCATTATACCACCCCAGGGTGAACTAGATTCAATTATATGTACTTCTAAAAGTCTCGCCTAAATTTTTGAACCCTCTCAACTTGTAATGGATTTATTTCCTTAATTTTTTAAAGTTTCGAAAACGGCAATTTTGTAATTTGAATATAATATCTGTCATCTTTCAGATGGGGATGGAAATTTACTGTGTATCCAGTTTGTCAGTTCGGTGATGTCAGTATTCAGAGCCTTAAAACCATGAGCGATGGGCATGTGCTGTGTAAACCGCTGCTGGTCTTCGTGTCCCAGCTCTTAAAGGTGGTTTTCCAGGATCATCGTGACCCGACAAGACCCTGGGTCCAACTAAAAGACCACCTACTGCCTCCCGAGAGCGATTTGTTGCGCCATCTTGTGGAAACTTTGACTGCTTGCGTACAAATTAGTCTTCTAGGTATGATCAAATTCTAGTTTTCCAACCAGTAGTTTTTTATTTTTCATTTTTTTAGCGAGTGTCCAAGATATATTTTTACACCCCCGCAACCTTGTTGGGTGATTACCCACAGTTTAATTAAGCCCTGATCTAATTAAGCATACACAAGAAGAATTACTTGAAATTTTTTTATACTTTAAGGCTCAGAGCAAAGGATGTGGGCATTACAGCAACTGCGGCACTTACACACCAATGTCATTTCCTCACTTGAAGGCAATGCCATGACACCAGATGATGGTGCCACGCTCCGACGTAACGTGGTCACGAATATATTCCAGCCTTACATCAGAGGTAGTTTTGATTTTAACTTTTAAATTTTGTTAAAATTATGATGTTTGACTGTATTTTTCTTCAGTTTCTCCCAGTATACTCTCTCGACAGTATAATTATGAGGAATCGTTTACCCGGAACGGGAAACAACTCTTACACAGTCCTTTCATGAGGGTGAGTGATTTCTTTCATATCTCTTTTGTTAAAAATGAAGTTTTTTTCTTTCCTAATTCTTCTATTTTTTCTAAATCTAGGAATTAGTAGGACTCGCTTGTGACATGAAGTTGGAGGATCTGATAAGCAAAGAAGAGAGAAGAGAACTCACTCCTCTTCTTTGTTTCTTTTTGACATCCCATACTCTCACTTCTCTCATTTCTCGTTCTACTCTCCCTAAGCTTTTCCTACAGGTTTGTAGAGTGAGAGAAATTTTTTGTTTCTTTTTTATACCCTCAATTTGCTCTATCTTTATTCTCTTCTATAGAATGTGTCGAGGAAACTCGAGGATTTAGTGGGAGAAGAGACAGAAGATTATGAGTATGAGATGAATGCTTCTGCTCATGAGGATAACTCACTTTTCACTCAAGAAATGGATGAACAGCTTGTCCTATGGATGAATCGGTTTGTTCTCGACTTGAGTAGATCCCGACTCGAGTAACTCACTCTTTATTATTTCACCTTTTTAGCCGACCTGATGACTGGACGCAAGCCTGGGGAGGCAGCGGACAAATATACGGCTGGGGGCATAATCACAGAGGTCAACTTGGGGGTATAGAAGGGGCAAAGGTCAAATTACCCGCCCTGTGCAGCACTCTTATAGCATTGCAACCGGTATTTCTTGCTGGTGGGGAACAAACACTGTACGCAGTAACTGGAGACGGAAAGGTATTTTGCAGATTTTAATTTATTTTTTTATTTTTTATATTCTATTTAATTTTTTATTTTTTTTTATTTAATATTATTTTAATTATTTAATAAAAAAAATAATCATTTTAATCATCAACCTTTTTACCTTTTAGGTTTATGCCACCGGTTATGGGGCAAGTGGTCGGCTGGGTATTGGAAACAGTGACTCTATTGCTGTACCAACCCTATTGGAGTCGATACAGCACGTCCATATTACCCATGTATGAATAAATTCACTTCATAATCTGAATTTATGTGACAAAAATTTTTAAATCCCACATTTTTCAGGTTTCTGTGAACTCTGGGGGGAAACATATCCTCGCACTATCCATAGAAGGAGAAGTTTACAGCTGGGGAGAAGGGGGTGATGGAAAACTAGGCCATGGCTCACGAACGTAAGTATTGTCACTGTGTAATTTTCACCGTTTGATCATCATCATTGAATTATTTTGTGTCAATTTATTCAAATAATTTAATTAAAATTGTAAACTAGTGATTTCATTACAATGTGTGATGTAGTATAGTTGAAGTGTGCTAAACCACCGCTTCTCTACCGATGTAAACTGGTGTTTTAATTACAATGTGTGATGCCGTTTATATTTCCGCAGGTCATGTGACAGACCAAGAATCATTGAGTCTTTGAGAGGCAAAGAAATTGTCAAGGTTGCTGCAGGGGGAGCTCATAGTGCCGCTGTGTCAAGCGGTGGTGA
>JAUELA010078258.1:0-10414 GCA_031471845.1 Boltenia villosa | reverse complement strand
GCCTCCCAAATATTTATAATGTACATTGTTGTGTGTGAAGTATTTTTCAACAAAATGTCGAACTCTTTCTTCATCGTCAATTTCACTTGTTTTGTCAATGATTCAATGGCTTATAACCAATATTTTCAATTTTTTTTTTATTGTGAAACACATTACTAGACGGCACTTGGTCAGAGTTTGGATCAGCTTGTTGAAACTGAATAATCAAATCCGCTAGATGGTGCTGTGGGACATCTTCGATTTGCTCGCTATCTCCTAAAAACGTCAAAAATCTCCTCGGAATTCGTATGAACGAGGTTATCCTCTCTTCGCGAGAATTTCCGTGTGGCCTAGACAGTAATTCCGTATTCCGACTAATACAACTTAACAGCGAGGTGAAATTTCTGTAAAATCGAATAAAATTTATGTTTTGGATTGTTTGTTGAAAGTATTACATTACCTTTCTCACCAGATGTCGATTTCGGCGATACGAAAGTTTCAGGGATTACGTTCCACGTGCGAGGTAAAGTTTTCGATATACTCCTACATCTACGATAGCTGCACTTGGTATGACTGAAACATGAATATTATATATATATTTTTTTCTTATATATATACCACAATTTTTTCTCGCATTTTCCTTGCTCCACCCTGCTCAACGGTACCGCACTAATCTATGATAAATTAATGTCTTTATAGCGCCGTGCATGTTCGTGTATGTGCGTGTAGAGGAAATCTTGACTTTAAAAAATTTTCTCACGAATGATGAAAATTGTGTTTCTAATGTGCGAGATAATAATATTGAGCGAGAGATCGTGGTAAAATGCTTCATTCTTTATTGGTTAATTGATTATTCGAGTTTACATTTTATTTGTTTGATGATTATTTATTTTAAATATATATTAGTTTGTTTGTTTGCATCATCTCTCGGGCTAAGTTACAGTTATTGACTGTAAACATTTATGACATTTATTACAATATAAGAAAGCTCATGATAACAATACAATGGACTACATCAGAGTGGTCCAACTACGGGCACGCGGCTACTTTTACTTGTAGCTTGTCTTCGACCTGCCACTACCAACATAGCAATCAATACGGAGACTCTGTTAAAAAAAAACAAGCATCCCATTAGCAAACAAGAATATGACCAGCATTATGTATGAATACGTTCGAAGCCACTGAAACTAATGGTTGCAAGAGTGATACTATTGGTAGAAAAAGTGACACCAATCAGGGAAAAACCTATAAAAGTAAGATAGAAAATTCGTAAGCTACAATTAATTCTCATTTGTGGCCCTCGATTTGTATGTTTAGTGCTGAAGTGGCCCGCAATGTCAAAGACGTTGGACTATCATAGACTACATCATTCCACCCCGAAGGGCCGAGGCTATACGAATGCTATATTAATCTATATCTATTACAATGAAATTTCGTAATTGAATATGAACCTAAATTGCACATGCTATTTAATGTATTTCGATTCGATCAAGACGTGTATAATTCAAAAAGAATAACCTACATAATAATACAACCGGTTCAGATATTCATCATTCATTTTTTTATGCAATTCAGTCATTTCAGGAGCAAGAATATTCTTCAGGCACATTTGATGGAAACCAATTGTGCGGGATGGTGTTGAAAGTCGAATATAACGAGGAAGAATGGAATGAATAAGCATCAAAAATCAATGAAAAGGAGGCGAAACTTATTCGAGTGATAACTATATTCGTTAGTCTATTGAATTCATTTCTAATTTGAATAAATTCATGGCTTTTATCTTTCACTTTTTAATTTCTAGATGTTAGATCACTCCTTGATGGAGCATAAGCTTAGAACTATTCCACCAGACTACAGAAACCTCGGAATCTTGGAAGAATTGGGAAAGAGGTGATGAATATAAAATAGCAGCTGATAGAGCACTTTCAGAACTCATTTATGGGAATTATGGATGAAAGCGTTCATTGCCTCTAAAATGATCAATATAATTGAAAAGACACATCTATTGCGCGCTCGTTTGACAGTACCTGCAGCAGCATTATAATGATCCAAAAAAAGGGATGAAGTGCATGTGAAAAAATAAATTCTTCATTGAATGAGTATTAGCCTACGTTATATAGTTCAATAATATGAACATCGATGTTTCAATGTTAGGAAAAAAAATATAAAAAATATATAAACCTGTATTTATATCCTAAATGTTTATTCAAATTTTCACAAATTATACGAATTAGCAAAGGAGAGGGGAATTGAGAAGTTATATTCCTATTTAACATATGGCATAGAATATGTTACCGGGCCAGAGACTAGAATCGTACGCAAACAAAAAATCACTGAATTTGTTGATCCCGTGACCGTGATCAAGGAATGAAGCCTCCTCACAATTTGTCTATCCTCTTGGTTCGCGATGTGATCACTGATAACACTGCTGGAAATCTGATACATAAACTGTAAATAATATTGGAACATGTCAGGTCCCCGCAGTGTAAACTGTGGTTCATTCAGAATCATGGCTTGTTATGCAACATATTGGTCAACACTAACAAATTTTTTCAAGCGAAACAATTGTTATTGTATTTGTTATTTCACATATGCTCAGGATATCGGTCCCAGATTGAGTTGGGTTTATTGGGTCCTGCACCCAAGGTATGCGTCAGATGCAGCCTCCATGACCGTATTTCTGTTTTATTTCGTTATTTCCTCGACTACATGACTTTTTCAAGGAATCATTGAGAAATTAATTGTAGCGCATTTTGTGGTGTCGACACATATTACAACCAGTTAATACCTTAGAATGGAAAGACACAATCTAAGTTCTACTTTCTGAAATAATACTTCGTTCCTCGTAATGCCTCGGTAATTAATTGTAATGTATCTCGAGATGACAAGGCAAGGAACCCTTGTTAAGCCAAATGATTTTTAACCAATTGATTGAATGTTTAATGAGGGTGGGATGAGTTGGGATATCTAGGAGAAATTCGTAAATATGAGACTAAAGTACATAAAAAGCTGTGCACATATATTCAAATAAGAGTTTAGAAGATACAAAAATGTATTTACTCATATACAGAACATTATTACATCAAACGTACATGTGCGCGTGTGGTATTTGGTTCAATAAACATTGTTGATCCGGAACTTATATACTCTTCCACTGTGCAAACTGTGTTAATTAAATAGAATTAAGACTTGTAAAACAACATATTTCGGAAACGCAAATGTTGGTAGACAATTCAACTACTGTTGTCCCATTTAAATTTTGCAAGATTCGGGGGTACCACTATCTCAGTAATGACAATTTTGCATCAGACATCGTGACCTTCTTCGTATAGCATTTCTGTATAGTTTCGTTACTGATATACAGCACGCGATTCTTTAGTAGCCTACTTATAATTTATATTAATAACATAGAGAACTGAGGAAACTGGAATTCCTAAGAACTGAAGGAAGGCCACAATATGATTGCAGAAAATATAAGAAACTGATATACTGATATTTATGATATTGGTACGTTCGCGCAGAATGTTAGTTACTGTAGCAATGGTGGAAATAGGTCTAAGAAAAGTAGGCAGGAGTACTGCAAGACCGTTTCAGTATTATTCAAAAACTTTATGATCCATACTTTATGATAATATTATACTTACTAACCTTTTTTGAAAATGATTATCCTTCAATTGATGTTAAATAGAAATAAATACAGATATTCAACAACATAAATCATGTCAATACAAATCAATTATCGTCTCCTGACTGTTGCCGATGAAAAACAAGTTCGAAATTTCTTGGAAAAATATTACACCACTCGTAATTCTTATGCTGTATATATGGAGATCACAAATGAAGAAATGGACCCTTATTTTTCAAGAATTAAGGCAGGTGATCCCTTTCATTATTCTGTTATGAGGAGAAAATCGTTAGTACTATATTCCTGACTCCTGTTTTTACACAAAACCTTGGACCGAATCAGATTGAAATATATATTCACTGAGTATGGCATTCATGATAAAAATAAATTAGATAACAAAATTTAACGCCGAAGGATTTACGCATATGCTATACTCAAAAGAACTTCTGAACCCAATACAATACACAAATATCTAATGCACAAAGTATCCATGATTCAATTACCACTTCTAGATTTTCGCATGAAAATTGTTTCGAATCAAACTCTTGTTATTCAGTCATTCCTGGAGCAAGGAAATTCTTTTGGGGCATTTGATGGAAACGAATTATGTGGAGTGATGTTCAATGTCGAAGACAAAGAGGAAGAATGGAATGAATACATACCAAAGCTGAACGAAAAAGAGGCGAAAACTATTCGAGTGAGAACTATTCGTTCGCATATTAAATTTATTTCCGCTTTGGATAAATTCATGACTTTTATCTTTCACGGTTCTAGATGTTTATATCACTCCTCAATGGACAACACATCAAAGAGTTTTTGGGCACAGATAGGTGCTGGGAGCATAAGCTCGGCACTATTTCACCACACTACAGAAACCTGGGAATTTTGAATGAATTACTAAACAGGTGATGGAAATGGAATAATATTACCAAATATGAATGCTGAGAATACAGACAAAATTATTGTAATATTCCTGTTTCCGAATTCCCAAAATACCTAGGAAGTTTAACCTACCTTGCTTAGCTCTAACGTAGTTAGTATATATACTAACACAGCTATATAATGTGCCGGCTAGTAGATAAGGGATAAACCTCCCTGATAAAATTATGTTATTATGTTTGCAAACGCATACCACATTTCTTGAATATTTCTAAGTACCATATTTTTTTAATAATTTTGTCCTATAATGCATAAATATTTCGTTCGAAGATGTCGCTATAAAAATTGTATACTTACTTTAAAATATTCATGTTTGCGTACAAATGTTTGAAATTGTGGTTTAGGTCATTTTGAAACTATGTAAAAACGCAAACTTGCATGCAGTACATTCTTGCATATTGTTCAAGACCGTATTAAACATGGTCGTGCCCCTGGACATTCAGATACTCGGACATGATCAGCACTCTAATGTTTGGCCCCACTAAACTGATAGCTTGACCCTGGTACGATATGCACCAGGCCGCAGTACATAGCCCTATATCAATTTAGCGGGTAGCATGAAGAATTCTACACACATATATTGAAATATTTGTATTACGTTGATTCTTCAGGGAAGCATATTTCCGCAGTATAATAGTTTAATAGTGTAATATTTTGAAATGAGCATAATTTTTATTATTTATTAAAAACTATAAAATTAAAAAAAAACTTCAAGTAAAAACTTTCCTCGCGATTCGTGGGCCCTTAGACTTCACACTACTCAACTTAGCGTGTTGGATAATACGGCCCTGATGTTGTCCATAATATTCTTTACAGATCAAACGATCGAGCGAAGGAAAAGGGCATTGAGAAGTTATATTCTTACACTACGTATGACTTCGTAGTTGATATAGGACCACAGTCCAGACTCGTACGCACAATAAAAGCCACTGAATTCGTCGATCCAGTGACCGGGAAAAAAGAATTTCAAGGATTGAAACCACCTCACACTTGGGCCAAATTGTTGGTTCGCGATGTGATTCCTGACAGCAAGACTGCTGGAAATTTGATACATAAACTGTGATAAACAATTAAAAAAGCATAATTGAACTGATCAAAATTTTAGAATATGCCAGCAATACAAACAAGATGGCACTAGCATATTGTGCTTTCTTTAGGGTAGCAGTTGATCAGATTACAATAACAATTGCAAAACCAATACTTTCATTTCGTCTAATTCACCAATACTTAATTTTCACTTTAAAGCCAAGCTTATATAATGGAGATTTTAATCGATAATAGGTTGAATTACACTTGGAGCGTTTGTGTCACTTGGTAATTGGTATTTCTTTGGTATTTGTGTGATGAATATTACATTATTTGCATTCCTTTTCATAAGCTTGTGTGTTGGACATCGGTGTATGAGTGCTTTTGTTGAATAAAATTGTATACTGTACTTCTCAAAACAGCAGTAACCTTTAATTATTTTGGAGGCGATGGCGAGTGTTCAGAGATATATCACTATTACATTACAGGTTAAGAATTCGTGCCAGCTTCAGTGACAAAATTACATACACATATGAGAGAAACAGTCATTTAACAATGTCATATATCCTCAACATTTCAAACTTAGTCAAATAAAATTCACATTTAATGTCAAAACATCGGTTTGATTCAGCGGTCACATCCTTAATTGATTAGAAAAGTAATTATCCGTCAGGATTTTCACGTAGATTGACTTGTCATCAAGCGCGGTAGTTCAATCTTAACGTCAAGCATTTCTCAATATCCCTACAGCTTTCCTGAATCATGAATGAAGGACACATATTTCAATAACTGGGTTATCGTTAAATTAGGACCAATCACTCATCTGACTAATGTATTTCAGAATGATCTCAAGCAATAAAATAATTTTATTTATATTTAAAATATGCAGGTTCATTCTGGTGCAATATATTATTAGTAAATCTAGTATTTCTTCTCTAACATTAGGAGTCAAAGTCGGCCATTTGTCGCGGATTCTAAACAACTGTGTTTGAAATTAATTCAACGACTCAGCATACATATCGACAAAAACTTGTTCTCAAATATTTACAGTTTATGTCTCAAATTTCCAGTCTTGGCATCAGGAATCACATCGCGAACCAAGAGTTTAGCCCAAGTGTGAGGAGGTTTCATTCCTTGAAATTCCCTTTTCCCAGTGACAGGATCAACGAATTCAGTGACTTTTGTTTTTCGGAGTATTCTAGTCTCTGGTCCGGTATCATTATCGAAATCATACGTGAAATCAGAATATAACTTCTCAATTCCCTTTTCCTTTGCTCGCTCGTATGATCTATGAAAAATACACGTTTTCATTCTTCCTAACTTTTATACAGTGGAATGTGACATGACAATTTGTAGACATTAAATCGTTAATGCATTTTCTCACATTTTCACTAATTTATCCAAGATTCCAAGGTTCCTGTAGTTGGGTGAAATCGTTCCAAGCTTTTGTTCCCAACATTTGTCCGTGCTCAGCAACATATCATGAATATCCTTGCTTTCGTAAAGTGACCCGTACAGCTTGAAGTAAAAATATTGTGTCATTCTATAGCAGTGCTACTGAAATGAGTGAATGTATGATGTATGAAATATTTTTTGGAGTGAATGGCAGAAAAGAAGTGAAGGAAATGAAATCTGAGATTATATTATACTTTTCGTTACCAATCATAAAATTCTAATATTTTAAATTTAATAAATTACTAAATACAAATGATTAATGTACAAAAAAATCCGATGGATTTTACCACATGGGAGGAAATATTGTACACCCTTGCACCCTTGTACCCTTGCACCCTCACACCCTCACACCCTCTCACACTCTCACACCCTTACACTCGATGTAGAAGTATGCGACCAGAAGACCACCGCGATTCTTATGGGGGTGGAAAGGGTTAATGTGTAATTGAATCAGGATTGAATTATACTCTTAGTTTAAAAAAACGCTGCTTCACAACATCGAACATTAATGCTATCATTGTGGCGCAGTAAGTTATTGTGCGTTTATGTTCCGTTACTTGTACCCGACATATAAATTTTCTTACTCGTTCGACTTTAGCTTCCTTCTCTGTCATATTTCGATAACGTTCTTCTGCTAATTCGTCGTCTTTCTTGACGTTCATCATAACTCCACATAATTCATTTCCATGAAATGCTCCGAAAGAATTTCCTTGTTTTATAAATGACTGAAATGTAAAAAGAAATCGATCAATGTTATGAGAAGTAGACATTTATTATCATATAGGACAGTTTGACGTCTGGTACTTGACAGACCCACCTTAACTCTATTTTATACATAAATTTAACATTTTGTAAGAAGAATTTTACGACTCACATCCATACATTTACCACTACTACCAGAATTCCAAGCGCACTTACCTTTATGTATCTGAAATAATTCTGCAAGTCCTCATTTGTGCCTCCCAAATATTTATAATGTGCATTGTTTTGTGTAAAGTATTTTTCCATAAAATGTCGAACTTTTTCTTCATCGTTAACTGTAAGGAGTCTATAATTGATTTGCACTGGCATTTTGGTGACTTGGAAAATAACGGCACGGACAAGAATTACAATTTAAAATCATTTCATTAATTGGAAGAATATGAAAAAACATTACACGCTGGTTAATTGGTGAAATTCCAGTGTAGTCACTCGTGCCTAGACACCATGCGCACTGAACTCCTACGTCATATCACGGGTATGTGCTTCTCGGTTAGAGAATATGGTTATGGTTAGGGCTAGGGCTAGGGTAGGGAATACTATTTTAAAATGTTGGTTCCTATTTGGCGACTCAAGCAAAAAATATTTCACGCTTCAGTACTTGTTACTACGAGCAAGTTCTTCTATTCGTCGGGAAGATCACCGGTGAGATATACCGTATTTTCGCGTATATAAGACGCACCCAATTAGAAGACGCACCCATATACAGGCTATATATAAAAATATTACTAACAATCACATATTCATGAAATTCATTGGAGCCAAGGTCGATCCAGAATAAAATTCATGCATATGCGATAGTATAGGATATATTATTAATGATGTTACATTTCACATCATGCTAAATTCTCTGCTACCAATTAGAATCTTTAACGTAAAAATGATCTGATTGGCAATTGCACCACTTCTGCCCCCTTCCGTCGGGATAAACACATACCTGCTAGTAAGTAAGGTAACAACTACATCACTGAAACTGGGTATGGGCCTCATCACGACATATTCTTCTCGATACTGACCTACGTCTTTTCTGCAAAGCGTTTACTTTTCCTGCTCCATTGAACAGCAATTAAACCAGCCAACCGTTGCAAAGTATGTATTAGTTACCCATTGATGAAAATGTACACACTCATATCCAGCCAGAAACAGAATAAATGAGACACCTATTTTGTATTAGATTTTCTTTCTGAATTTAGAGAACTCTGGTGGATGAGTATGTTTAGGAAATGTAGCTTGTTATTTGTCACCAACAAACATTCTCACTCGTATTACTTTCCATGAAAAGCTTTAAAAGAATTGTTTCATTCAAACGTTTATTGACATACGAGCGTCATAGTTATTGACTTGACATTGAAGTGCGCAGCATATTGAATGGGTATGTCGAAGAGAAACTCAATTCTGAATTATGGTTTCTACACATCATCATGTGGGCTCAGGAGATTGCCGTATACTATGTAGGTCTACAATAAGTTGAGAAGTATTGATTGCGGATTGAACTCTGCAGCAACGCCCCAGGTCTTATACGTCAGGTCTAAATTCTTTTAAATGTAAATATGTAAAAATGATGCATTGCGTGGGCAACGCAATGACTTACATCACCTTACGAATAAATTGAGCTGTATATCGTTTGTTTCTGTCAGCCTTCATTAATTAGGAGATGCGTACAGCAAGTATATCTAAATTTATATTTTATAATACGAAATTGTTTGAATCAAGAGGATATCCAATAATTTGTAGTCATAGTATATTTAGAACGTAAACGAGAAAAACGTAAGTCATGTCGATACATATCAGTTATCGGCTCCTTACTGTTGCCGATGAAAAACAAGTTCAAAATTTGATGGAAAAATTCTTCACCACTCGTAATTGTTTGGCTACCTATTTGGAGATGACAAATCAAGATATGAACCCTTATTATTCAAGAATTAAGGCAAGTTATTCCTATTATTAAAACTAGGTAATACACACAAAAGAGAATTACTCCTTTCGTAGAGTAACTTAGAGTTAGACAACAGTATTAGCTGTAATATTTATTTTGTAATTAGTCTTTCTTGAAGCAAGGCAATTCTTTCGGGGCATTTGATGGAAATAAGTTATGTGGAGTAGCCTGTAATGTTGCAAATGATGCGGACCAGTGGAGTGAAATAAAAAATAAGATGAAATCGAAAAGAGGGAAAATTATACGAGTGAGGACAATTTCTTTGTGTTTTTTACGTTGTGGTATGCGATTTGCAAAATTAAAATTTTTCTTTGAAAATTCTGTGCTTCAGCCAAGTATACAGAGGACCCGTTAAATATAAATTGAAATAAAATTATTCTTTTCGGTATTTAGATCAATATATTAATCTATTTCTCATAGTTGTACCAATCTCTACATGATTACCAAGACGTCAGATATCTGCTGGGTACTGACTACTGACAATTGCTGGGAACAAAAGATCGCTTGTGTCAATCCCGAATACAAAAATGTTGAGATTATGCAAGGACTTTTTAAAAGGTGAATTTTTTATTTTGATTTTCTGTATAAAAAGCAAAATCTGGTAGATGGGTTGGTCACATTTTGATGCAGCTACAGCACTTGTGATATCTTTAGGATATTAATCTTTTGCAAAGCTAATACTTAAATACTTAAAA
>JAUELA010078147.1:0-10417 GCA_031471845.1 Boltenia villosa | reverse complement strand
ATTGTCCTAACTAAATACATGTCCCATTAAATACAATATTAAACTTTTTTCTTCTGCGAAACAACAAAGCTGTAATCTGTGTTTTGTAATGCCGCATTTTTGAGTGAAATAATTTAAATGAAATGAAGGACGAGAATTTCTTTGTTTACAAAATACTTCCGACGCATTTACTCTGTGTTTATCACAGGGAACCAATCAGATCGATGCATTTGATTACTCTCGATTTGAAATCGACTTGAAGCTTACGTTAATTCCGCCGTGTAGACTCCAAAATTTATCCACGTTACATATCGGAGCTTAAGTTAATTTGCTAACGTGGTAGTCTATTCCAACCTTAAAGGTGGATGGGCGCTTTTCAAAGCTTTGAAGCGGGCAACATGATTTGAAGATTCAGAATTACAAAGTATGTTTCCTTTTTCTTTAAATTTCATGTGTATAATTCTGTGTTTTTTAGTTATACATACAAATACAATTTTTTTTATTAAAAAATTCCTAAAATTTTGATATTTTATTTATTTGCAATTTCTTGATATTCAGAGAAGTTTTCTCATTTAGTTTTTTCATTTCCTTGAACAAGAATAAAGCCTAATCTGCGTTTTTGTTGCTAGTGCAGTAAAATCTTAGCATTTTCATCATATTTTGTAAAAGGCCCGATTCGATTAAAAAGATTGGAATCTGATTCAAATTTTTAAAGATTTGAAAATCCCCATCCCTGGTGAAAAGCGTTTCTTGTAAATGCTACAAATACCTTTCTCTGAGGCAATCTCTGTTGCATTCTTGTCACACCAAGAAACGAGGCACTGTGGTACGCTGTTGTCTGCAGGTTATCTGTAGCGGGGCACCAGTAGTCCAAGGACAATTGAAGGTCATTCGTATCTTTACGATACAAGTCGGTAATCAATTCTATCAACTGAAAATAGGAAAATAAAATGGCTTGAAATTATTGATTGCCAATTAAGCACGAAGCATATTTATTTCATTAATATTTGGAGACAAAAGTTTTGGATGGGCTAACATTTGAAATTTTAATTGGATGATTCGGGACCATTAGAAATTTTTTTCTTGGGGCCATTATATTGTTTCATGAGCTTAATAAATCTGATAATAATTATCTATGACACAGTATGAGGCCAGCAGTGTTTCCAAGTTTTAGTGAAAATGAAACAAGAACACAATACAATGCCAAAACTGGAAAAGCTACAGTTACTCAAAGCAAAATTTGAATTTATTTGTATAAAATAAAAACTTTTTTAAATTTTAAATTATTTATTTACATTTTAAAATTAGTGTTGAGCATTAAGGACTGTATAAACAACTATTTTTCTGTGTTCGTTTAAAAAAAAATAACGGGCAAGATTTTAACAAATTTCCCCTCCTATCTTCTCCTCATCTCCCACTACTCGGAAAGTGCGCCAAGAGCATTTTCGCTAGGGAAGCGAAAAATCTGAAAAATCTGGAACTTATAAGAATGATATTTAAAAAATGCATTCGATTGTTTCGATTTGAAATATATATGAACATACAGCCCTTACTAAGATATTAAAAATGGAGGACGACATTGTTGAGTCCTTTTACCTCGACCGAGTAATATATTTACAAATCATAATTTGATATATCAAATATTTTTGGCCTTATTCCATCCCTATTTATAAACCCAATTGCAACAAAATATAATCAGCAAAAGAGCAACTTCCTCACTTGCTTGAAATCTTCTCTCAAACTTGGAGGTTCCTCTCCTTCCATTATATGAAGCATCAATATTCTGGCGATCTCATCCCCATGATTGCGCAATTCTTTCACCTGGAATCAAATAAGAGGCTGATGAAGAACTTAAAACATTATTAAAAGTTTATAATTGATTGATTGTTATTTAGTAGCACTGTAATGATGCATAAAATAAAGTAATGATTTTTTTCTTCTAATCAATGTATTATATTTATATCGGGCTTATACATGATGCTGAATATGGATAGTGAAGGAAAGAGGGGACCATGGTCATGAGAAACCGTTCTGCATCGGCGAGGAGTTCAGCGTCCCCAATCACTCACTTCCATCAGGGATCAGGGTGAACACAGCATATTGAAGTGAAGTGATGAATCGTGTAGGTGCTGTAGTACTGAAAAAAATCTGTGCAGGTGAAGCCGAGATTCGAACCCTGAACCTCTCGGTGAGCATTGAGCACTAGCCAACGGTTTGAACCGCTCGCTCCGAATTGCTTTGTATAAAGAGTATTAGGGTTCAATTTGCTTTCCATAATCAGGTTTCTGTTCAGTTGACAGTCCCCAATATCTGGGCTACTGGAATTGTTGGTAAATCAGTATGCTCGACATTACTGTATACCGAGTCAAATAAGACGTGCCATTTTATATATGTAAATATATTTTTACCAAATATTCAGTACTGAATACATCATATTATAAAAGGTTTACCTACAAATTTTCTAAATCCACAGAATGAATAATCATATAAATTTGTGGAAATACCTTCAGCGGCATGTTTACGATCAAATCAGTGATGATTCCATGTATTCTTCGAACATAGAACTCTTCAGAATGGAATTCACGACAACTGACAACATTTTCCTGTAAAAGAATATAGCTTGATAGGAACTGATAGCCGTAGGGATGGCCATATAGTTAGGTATTCCGGATGTATTCCGGATATTGAATTCCGGATGTTTTCCGGATGTTCTTGAAAGAAAAGTGTTCAGTACTACGACGCATAATGTACATTCATAATTATGTACAGAAGCAATTATGTACATTCTCAAAGAAATATTTCGGTATGTCACGTGATTAGCGTAATAGCTCTAGCGATTTCTAAGTTTAAGCGAACAAAAGCATCTCGTGAACGTAGCTACGAAAAAGAAAAAAATTTTCTGAATATTCGGAATTCTCAAATAGATGAAGAATGATATTCGGAATACCTAGCGATTCCGGATATCTAACCTGGTTTGGCCATCCCTACTGATAGGACTTCTTTTCCGAATAATTTTGAATATCTATAATACGGTTAATTTCATTTTCATTAATTTGTCAAGAGTTGTCAATGCAGCAATGATTTTCAATAAAGTTGGGTCCAAATTTACAAGAAATTGACTGGCAGCTTGTTTAATTTCAATTTCAGAGAATTACTGAAAATTGATACATTTCCTAGACTACATGCGAATACAGTGTGAAATCTGTCAGGAATTATACTCATGTGACATTGCTATGAATAACTAACTAACAAATAATGCATTAACATACTATTGAACAAACAACAAGACATATCATAATGATCTGGGATCAAAGTCCAAGAGCAATATCATTCAGCAAATTATCATCTGACCAGTTAGGCCAGGGGTTCCCTAACTTTTTGGGCCACGGACCCCCATTTGTAAATCTGTTTTTCTCGAACCCTAATCCAGGACTCCTGCATTTACAAGCATCTGACTCCGACTCCTTTATTCAATATAGTAAATAACTAATAAGTAATGCTGATCTGTCAACTGTGTCAAGTGCTGACATGATTTATCAGGCCAATACAACTGCAGCAAGCTATGGCTCTAAGTTACAGGTTCAAACGTTAAAATTCAATCTGACATGTTAGGAGTCGGTACATTTTTTCCCGACTCCGACTCCTGTCAAATTTGCTCAGACTCCGACTCCACAGGAATGGGCAGAACGACAATGAAAAAAATTAAAATATATTTATGAGAAATAAATAAAATATTAACAACACATTCAATTCACTGTCAAAATGCCACTCAATAATACTCAACACGCGTTGATAAAAGTATTCGCTTTTTGTACTGTAACATTTTGGCCTGATTCGCCCACCTCAAATAGCTTAGCAGCCCACCGGTTGATAAGCGCTGACCTATATTATAAAACAATGAGCTTCAAACCTTCAAAAACTGGAAGACTTTTCCTGCAAGAGACATCTCTAGAATCACTTCATCCTGTTCGAGAGCATCTGTGAATCCTGGAGAATTGAACGTATCCGGAGCATTCTCAGTGACGGCAACTGGGATCTGTGCCAAGGACCGAAGTGTTTGAGACCATGCGAGTTGGACAGTTGCTTTGACTCCGGGAACCTTCCAATCGCTAAATGAGAAATGAATTGTTTAGGTGAGAATTTTCTTTAAATACAAGTAATAATCATGCCTTGCTGAGAAGCCATGATTATTTAGGACAGCGGGGTCCAACTACCGGCTCGCTGTCCACTTGCGTACCGCTGAGTGATTTTTAATGGCCCATAATAATATATTGATTTTTTTTCTAGAAAAAAATGAGCGACTTCGATATTTAAAAAAAAATAATACTGCAGTATAAAAACAAGACTGATTTAAACATCTTAATGCTAAAAACATCTTAAAATCTCAAACCAGAAATCATATAAGAGATCTAACACTAGATCAGGGATTGCGAACCACCAAGAGGTTCTGGGTTCGAATCTCGGCTTCACCTTCACATATATTATTCGGCACCTCCACGATGTTGCACGCTTGTTGATCACCTCACTTCACTATATGCCATGTTCACCCTTGAGCCTAGCTGTGAGTAAGTGACTGGGGACGCTGAACTCCTCGCCGGTACAGAGCGGTTTCAGGTGACCTTGGTCACGGCTTTCCTCCGCTATCTAAGTTCAGCATGCTCGCAAGCCGCCATGGTCGCATCATGCGTCCATGTATAAGCCCGCTACGGCTTTCCGGTGAATCTGAGGGTAAATATGATATATCAAAAAAAAATTCACCCTTTACTCATACCAGGGTTACCAGTTTGGTCTTTTCGATTCGTTTGGCTTCAGAAAATCGGTTTGGCTTATCACAACTCAAGTAAATTTGTGACCCACTTTATTTTTTTTCTAAATTGAGTTATCAAAAGTGATCCAGTCAATTGAAAAGGTTCGCCATCCCTGCACTAGACTATGCGCTTGTCTTCGACATGCCACAGGAGATTCTTGTAAAAAAGTCTTGACCCCAAGCATCCCACTAACAGACAAGTATATGCCAAGCATTATTTATGAATAAAAGCTGCCGAAACTAATGATTGCTAGAGTTATCTGATGATTCAGCATCAACTTACTCTCTTCTAACAAGCTTTTTATGAACAGTCTGGACAAAGTTCTTGCTTGAGATCAGTGGATGTTGAAGTAAAACTTCCAAACCTGAAAAAATTCATTCAATATGTAATATATTGTTGTTAGAGGATATATCGTTGTGATCTAGAGAAGCTCTTCTCAGCCGGTGGGCCGCGAAGCCATTTTAAGCAGGTAAAAATGTTACAGTACAAAAAGTGAATACTCTTATCAATGTATGTTGAGTATTATTGAGTAGCATTTAAACAGTCAATTGTATGTATTGAATATTTATTTTTTTCATTGTCATTTCGCCACAATATCTTAAAAGTGGGCCTTTAAAAAAATGTCAGTAAAAGTGGGCGGCAGGTTGAAAAAGGTTAAGTACTGCTCGTGATAACATTTTTTCTGAATCTGACTTCACAATAAATCAATTCCAAATACTAAGAACAGGTAATGGATTTGCTAATTAATATTTCATCAGAGTGAACCAGATAGCTTTGAACAAAAATGATAATACTTACTATTCAAAACAAGTTATGTTTACTATTCTCGAAACCTTTTTGACCGATAAGAAAATATGTATGTTTGTGTTTCATTTTAGTTTAATGGTCTTAATATATTTTTCTATATTAGTATATATTAATCTTATTGGCAAATTCTTGAAAAAAAAGTTTGTGATATTACGATTGAAATTTAAAAAATATATATTCAGAAAGAGGAAATTGACGAAGGTTTAACACAGAGGTTTCCTTTTTCAGTTGGCGACACATTGTTTTTATTAAAGATGCTAATTTAACATAATAATATCTTTTTAGTGTCGTAAGTTAAAGTTTGCCATCTTTTCATTGAAGCCTGTTAGCACTAGTACGTCTGCTAGCACGAATAAAAGTTTGTGGAAAAAAGAAGACTATCAGGATAACTTGGAAGTTGGCGACATAGTATGGAAAACACTGATTTACCGAATGGTTTATTTCAACCAGCGGTTCCCAACCTGTGGTACACGTACCACTAGTGGTACGCGAGAGCCTTCCAGGTGGTACGCAAGCACTTTCGGGGTCATATGCGAATTTTAGTTAAATTATTCTGCCTTATTTTATTATTATTCTGATGTGCTGTAAGCAAAGTTATGCCCCGCATCAATCAGCTGGTGGAGAAGAAACAGATGCGGCCCTCGCATTAAATTGAGTTGTGTTCTTTGTTCTAAGTGAATAAATTGATGTCTGCAGTCAGGTTTTAGGAACCAGGTGGTACGCGGCAACAGTACGGAACTTTCAAGTTGTACTCGATCGGAAAAAGGTTGGGAACCACTGATTTAAAGTTTAAACCATACTTAAACTCTGAAGATATGATCAGCAATTTCAATACCTTTGTCATCTTGCTCAATAGGAATATCCGGAGGTAGCGCAAAACAGTAGAGGGCAGCATGGAGTAGTGAGAGAGACGCAGAAGATAATTTTCCATCAGAGGTCAATTCAAGGTCCTTCTCAAGGTGATTGAGTATTGAAATTGTGTCCTTGAGCGGAAGATTTGATTGGCCGGCGAAATAAAACAAACATTCACCAAGGTCGTTTCTAACTTCTGTAATTAGATCTCGAACCTGAAGAGAAAGGAATAAGTTAAGTTCGAAATGTCCGTTCACATCTAAACATCCTACATACAGGAGGATGAATCACAAAAACAGCATGAAATTTGTCATGCCTCTAATTTTTTTATGAAACCATTTTTTATAAATTCCTTTTGTAATTTTCTTTATTGATACAAAACTTGTCCTTCCTGCTACTTTGTTTTGACTAGTTTGCAGTAATAACTTTTTTACAGGTTGTCAAAATTGCTATGCAAGTGGTATTTGATTGCAATTAAACATGACTGAGATGCATATGAGTATTGGAGAACTTTGATTGCGAACTTATATTGAAGCATTAGAGAAATATTTCCGTTGAAGTAAAAATTTTCCTGAAAAAAAAAAATTTGCCATATTCATGGCTGTAAATATTTTTTCTCTCATCCAGTGTCCACTTCATTCGCTTATACTTTTTGGTATGCCTACGTCACTCCATAATGACGTCATTCAATAATTTATGCTATCAACAATTCTGTCATTAGCAACCGAACTAATGCATTCTCGATACCCAAATTTTGCATTTGCAATACTAATGAACTATACTACACATGGCTCGAATTTTGTCAGACGTTTCTAGTAGGAGTTTCGTCATAATATCACTTTGAAAATTTTTTAAACTTTTGCTTCATGTGTTATTTTGGGCTTATCGAGAAAACTTTGCAATTTCTTTATATATACTATTTTTTTAATTCAGTAATTTTTTTAAAACAAGAATGGAGCATAATTTGTCTATTTGTGGCTATTGTAGTAGTCTCAACATTTGCATAATTTTTTGTTAGAAGGCCTGATTCGATTCAACGAAAAAGATTCGAATCCGATTAGAAAATGCCCATCCCTGCTTACAAAAACATATTCTATCATTAGAAGTTTTCAAACTGCCTTGTCTGACGGCACGTTGGTTGATTACCAACATTCAAATTAATCAAACATTAAAGTAGGGGTTCCCAACCAGGGGTGCACGCACCCCCTGGAGGTGCGAGAAAGCATTACGTATTATTCGTATTATATAATAAAAAATTAGGGGTGTTGAGCATTAGAAAGGTTGGGAACCCCTGCATTGAAAGCCTCCATCACCTGTTTTCTGTGTTTCACATCGCCAAGACCTCGCTGTTGCGACAATCTTTCCATTTCTTTCTCGACTCCAATTGAAGAAATCAGTCGTAAAATCTGAGATGTCAGCCCGTGCTCCAAGAGCTCGTCAGTCAAGGTCATGGCTAGGTCACTCACTTCATCACTATTTAAAAAAATAGAACATATGTAAAAAGTGCGTTTAGTGTCTTGCTGGACAATACCACGACAAGCAAGAGATTTGATTCTCCTGAATGTGTTGTATGTATGAGGGCACAAAATAACGGCCAGTCATCGGTCAAATGACTGGCAATTTGAAGGCTTTGACAGTCGTCAAAATTTGACGCCAGTCAAAATGACCGGCTATAAAATGGCAGGAATATTTGTGTTGTCAATACGAATTTAAACAGGACACAAAATAACTAAATTGTAAAAGCTCGTTTTTCATACGACGAACGTAAAAGTTTGTTTATAGAACAATGAACGTCCTCAATTTACTGTAACAAGCGGCATTATAAATGAAAAAAACATTCTCTCTTTGTGCATGCCAAATCTCGCACTTACACCTCTTTGCATTTATGCAGTGTTTTTGAGACAAGTAAATTTACAGGCCAAACAACAGTTTTGACATGCTTCTACTGGCCAAGCCTGTCAAAATGACAGGCCTCCCAAAATTCCTCTATTGTGCCCTGATGTATGCGAAGGTCCCCAAGTGAGATTACAAAAGTATTACAAAAGTTAACTCTCACCTGACACCTAGTGTCCATGTCTGACCTCTGCGGCATTGTATCAACGTCCGCAATGAACTCACAAGACATTTCCTTCCGTCCCAGTAAAGTAGAACAGCAACGAGTCCCCTAGTAAGGTTGGGGTAATGAGGAAGCTGTTGCTCACCTGATAAAATGTTCAAGACAAGTTTTTATTATGATGCTCACGATTGACTCTGTCTCCTTCACCCCAGAAATAGTCCGGAGGGAGTTGGGTTGATTAAAATCTGTGTTTTGTGCCAAGGTTGCCTCTGCTTATTATAAACTGGGTAATGGATATCAATGATTCATTGCATAATTATTTTCTCCTTTTTTTCTTTTTATTAATGTTTCATATCTAACCTCATTTCACCAAAAAGCTGTATTGTACTTTTACACATGGAAACAAGAAACCCCTTTGCACCGGCAAGAAATTCAGCCTTCCCGATCACTTACTCGCATCAAGGATTAGAGTGAACACTGCGTATTGAAGTGAAATGATCAATGGGCTAGTTCGTTACATGTGCTGTAGTACTGAAGGAATCTGTGCAGTTGCATCCGGATTCGAGCCCTGAACCTCCTAGTGAGAATAGATGACTGAACAATGACTTCACCCCGTTCTGCCACTGGATATCCCTACTCAAATAAATATGCCCACATGCGACGAAATTCAAACTTACCCTCGAGTAAAAGTTCAAGTGCAGAAAACTCATTGAGGTTGAAAAGGTCACTGATAATTAATGATTCATCAATGAAATCTTGAGCAAATGTCCGAGGAGACGCTTCTCCCTCGAGTGTCAATCCCTCGTTCACAGCTTTTCTCACTTTTGTTCGATGCTCTGCGTTTTTTGCCTAATAAAAATATGGTTGAATATTATGAAAAGGTGATGTTCCTGATGTTACGGCTGATTATCCTCTTTCTCTTTCTTTCTATTCCCTAAACCTAACCTTAACCCTAACACTAATTTACAGAGATACGGATGAAGGGATTTTGCCCATTTATTTACGGATTTACTGAGCGATTTTAACTGATTCTGTAATTTACGGGCCGACTCACTAATTTTATATCTAAATATCTATTACCTGCCTAATACTAATACCCATTTTGATAAGATAAAACAAAATCAGTAAATTGGGGTTGCCCACCAATTAGGGCCTACCAGTTGCACAAATAAGGCTGAGCAAGCGTCAGTAAGCTACAGGATTACTGAATAACCATTCTAAATGAAAAAATACTCACAGGATTTTTTAATAGACTGAGGAAGTCAGGCTTGTGTCTCCTGATCAAAGCTTTCACATGGTGAATTGATGCTTCCTCTTTCCTCAACACTACATCTTGGATCGCAGAAGATAGCTGTTTAAAAGGCGCCCATCTCTCCATAATTACCAATATATTACAAATTTTTGCATTAGAAAATGGCTACAAATGGAAAAATATATTATTTAACGCGAATGACAGAGTAATAAATAAATTCCAACATCAAAATAACTTCCCGCTTTCACGTTTTCGATGGGGTTGCCCAATTCTTAAATCTTTTTGCGCCCAATCGTGTGCATAAGCGCCAAATGTTCGGATACCGAAATTCGAGATTAGTACAGAGAGAGAGGGAGAGAGAGACTTTATTTTCCGATCAAGAATTTTTTCGACCAATAAAAAGAAGAGAAAAAAAAAACATTAATCATCAATAAATACTACAATATGAAATATATAACATACAAGTAAAAAATACTTTCTTGGTATAGAAAGGATATGGCGATAGATGGATATGATCAACAAGGTATCCGGACATTTAGCCAACGGACATTTAGCCAATGGACGTTTAGCCAACGGACATTTAGCCCAGTGGTTCTCAACCTTTCATGGTCCGTGGCCCCCCTACTGAGGTCCTCAACACCTCCGTGGCCCCCTGTCGTCAAA
>JAUELA010078036.1:0-10418 GCA_031471845.1 Boltenia villosa | reverse complement strand
AATATCAGGATAAATTTCGAAAGGTTGGTTATTAGTGAAAGAAATAATTTCTTCGGGGAATTGAGTAAGAGTGGATAGCATTAATTTTCTCATAACATACAGAATAATAACATGGGATGAATATGAAAAATAGTAGGGAGCTATAGGAATCTGTTTGTTTTGTGTAATTCTATAAAAACTGTAAATGTTATTTTTCCTTATCGTACTGAGATGGTATAAAACTAAAAGTTTTTCATCTCTAAATATTTTTTTTTCTTGCTATAGTTCCAAGGAAAATATGCTTTGCCGGCAATTCTTGTAGAGAAACAGTCAAAATTCGAAGAACATTTGCGTCAAAGGTTTCGACGTGAAAGCATTCCATTGAACATCACGGATGAAAAATTGATCAACGAACATCTCCATATATTAATAACATGCATTAAAGGCCAATTCAGCATCATTGAATCGCAGAATTTAGAAATGAAGGTATGTGATGGAGATATAAAAACTTAAATTATTTCCTTATTTTCTATGTCTAGTCTTTACCTTATATCCAGGAAAATGGGAAGTGGCAGGGAACTTTGCGCGACAATAAAGATATCAAAGAGAAATGCTATGAAAAGGCTCTACTTGATGACTATTCTGCACAACTGAAGAAAATGCTAGATGAAGAACACGATAAATTGTACGAGACAAACGAAGCAAACAAGGAAATATTTCAACAAACAATAAAATCCTCAAAATCATTTTTCAAAACTGCAGGCCAGATAATAGCTTTGGTTTTAGGAGCACCCTTTGCGATCGCACTTAGTGTCCCAATATCATTGCTAGGTGGAGCTGGTATTTTCGTTCAAGGCTTATGGGGGTTGCTCACTAAATAGGATTTCTTCGCGTTCTTATGATAATTTCGAATATCTTCATTACATTCTGCAGTGACATAAAACTGATAATAATAAAGTATTGATTATACATTTATGTATAAATATTTATAGTAATTTTAGCTCCATACATATTTTTTCATTTGTTTTTGCACATATGCAGGCAATATTTTTCACAGGAAATAAATATTATAATACCCACCTACTTGTAGTGCAAAATTGGAAGTAAATCAAAATGAAAAATGTCTCTAAGGTCACAATGTCAGATTATCCAATTCCATACGTATGTTTTATTTCATTTTCTCATATTATCACTCGATTCAGAGTTGATTCCACCACGTTTACCATCGCTGTAAAGTCATATATTGTAATATAATGTTTTGATTCTGTTATTAATGATTTTAATTTTAAAAATATCAAATTTTATTAATTTCTTACAATATAAATTGGTAAACCCTAGAGTATATATTAGAAAACATGTCTCTATATATTATTTTCATCGAACACATGTTCAATATTCACGTCACAATCCTGTAAATATCAAATACATGAATTTCAAATCAATTTTATGAGTGGAATCAAATGTTTACAAATTCCAGCTTTTGCCTTTTTATCAGCTCGCAACGACATTTAGCGACAACTCATTACTTTCATTGTATGCTTGTTCCAATGAAGACAATGCCAAGAATTGAAAACAGTGATTGTCGCTACGATCCCTATGTTTTTTCTCAAGTAAATTCTTCGGACATATCATCATGGCGTAAAATCATTCAAGCGTCAACGCCACAGCGTTTAAGACCATAAAATAAGCTCAGTTCGAAATTACTATACCTTTAAAGCTTCAAAAATATTTCAGAAATCAGAAACTCCAATATATCAATCATCAAAGATACTTGTCTTGGTCCCCATTCTCATAATATTACTAATTTTCATAACTATACCTATTAATTACTTTTGCTTAACGCCACGCGTACACGCCTCTTAAATGGTTTTGTACATATTTCCTTCCGTTTTATTAAATTTATTTTCCTTGATTTTCGTCTTGAAGTCTATTCGCACTACCTGAGATGAATCATTTACTCGATCGATAGAATTATCAGCATCATTAAAGTTGAAAAGTTTTAAAATGTTTTCTAGATCCAGGATTATAAGTAAGGCTGTCAATGTGGAAAACTGAAATCCTTTAGTTTTTATAGTTTTTCATTATTATTCTCCCGCCTACAGAGCCAATATCTAAAAAATTGGATCATGAATATCGGTACACCTAGTGAGGTGAATACGCTAGAGACCTTAAATATGGGTAACTTTCTTTAAATGATAATGACTGATTCAATTCTAGCCTTTGACAAAATATTTTCAACTATTTCTTTACCATCAAATGTCTTTCTACATTTCGGTTATACGTATGCGATAAAAATTATATTAATATTGAAAAAATTGTCCATGATGTCACGATGTCAGATAATCAAATTCAAAAGATGGGAGACAAGTAAAATAATTATATTTCAAATATTATCAAAGAAATCGTCGATTTTTTATACCGCTTGGTTTGCGTAGTAAAATTTTCAGACAGAGTTACATATAGGCTACCGTAATTTTCCGTGTATAATACGTATTATTTTCGATCAAAATCTTTGTCATTTTTGGGGTACGTATTATACATGGGTAGATTCTCCCATTTTTCTCCTAATAGATTTCAAGACGAATATCAATGAGAATAAACTTAATATGACATAGGCAGGATATAAATACAAAATCCTGTGTTGTAGGTGTGTTGTAGGCGTGGCAATAAGAAAAAGTAATTAATATGTATAGTTATGAGAATGTGTAATATTGTGATAATAAGGACTACGATACTTGTTCAATATCAAACACTACATATCATTTCATTTCATTTTGATAATTGAAAGATTGGAATTTCTGATTTCTGAAATATTTGTAATTTGAAATAACTGTAAAGAAAAGTATTGAGGAACCTTGTTGATAATTGTATAGCATGCCCTGTTCACGGGATTGTAAAGTTAGGAATTGCAGAAGATTGTGTGGAAACAAATGTCTGGCGCGACGCGACGTTGGTCCAGAAAAAGCGGTGCAAACGCTAGCCCCAAGGAAAACGTGTTGGAATGCGATCCTTTAGAACTTGAATGTTCATTTTGTTCCACCAAAAATGAACAATTCGCGTAAATAATGAATCGCTGTAACTGCTAATTTAAAGTGTGAAACGTTAAAAATTGGTGATACTATCTGATATTCGTCCAGTAATTCTGTGGCCAGTAAGCATAACCATTAACCAGTCGAATAATACAACTAATATGCCCAATAAACGTTAACAATGTTTCGAGCTAAATCATCAATTTTCGTGTTCCAATATTTATATTTATTACCTTCCTATGTGTATATCGGATTTACCTAAACAATGCCTTGCAAGCAACGAAGTGATATCTATCATTGATACAGTCCTGTGAACTTTGAAAAATTGATTTTCATTGTTAGACCTCTCATCTAATTTCTACAAATTTACAGTTGAAAAAATATCTGGGGTGTTAACTGATCCTAATAACAATAGTGTGAGCTATGTTTGGGAAAATACGATTCCTCGACGTCCACGTTCGATTTTCCAGTCGTGTCCCATATGAAAGAAGCTTCTCCAATTGGCTGGAAATCTTCGTTTGTTGTCGAGGTTTTCTTTACAAACATACACGAGGCTCTATTAAGGAAACAGGGCTCTATTAAGAGAAAGTAAATTTACAGATAGATTTAATAACAGGTATGAGACATTTAAAGTGTAAAGATATCTCTCGAAGAACGGACGCAGAAACAATATTTCGGTAAATAAGGAATATTCGGATAATTGATATATTATCATTGATTTGATTTCATCATCAGGTTTGCTAGAGATAAAATTTTTCAGATCTTGAGGCCATGTTGTCCTCTTTTTTATTGCCCAGATATTGTAGCCTCAACCTAGTAGGGCACCTATCTCATTCAATATAAATCTAACTAAATCGTAGACTGACGTGAAGGAAGATATAGCCTACAAAGGAATAGGGCAAATGTGAATTGAATTTCATTGGAATATAGCTGACCTGTAGGTGTGTAGAACATATTGAACTTAATTTTCGAAAGGATGGTTCATATTAATATCTGTTAGGGTTTCGATTATAGTACAGTTATCCACATTTATGTTATGTTTTTCAAAAGACCTTATTGTTGTTCGATTTGGAATTCTCTAATTTGGCGATTAGAGTCGAAGATTATTTTAGCCTCAGCAGCAGTGTTAGCATATGTACCGTGTCATATCTCATGCAATGTATATCATGGTTATCAGGAGGAGGAGCCTATTATGATTGGTGGCAGTAATCGCTACTTCAATGACATTGCAATTTATTTACGTAAATGTAGGTAAGAATCGTTTTTTTTGCAAATACGCCCAAATAGTAATTAGATACTGCCTCATTACTTTCTTTATGAGGGTTTAACTGGAACATCCTATGAAAGATATATGGAATAGCAATAAATATCACAATCTCTTCTGCTTTACTCGATGTACATAATATATTGTAGAACATAGAGTATTACCAAAAAAATTAAGGCTAATCAAGAGTTGAAACACAAGCGGTGATTATTTAAAATATCTGCAAATTATATGGAAAACGAAAAATAAAAATGAACTAGAATTGCGCGCAATTAGGACTGTCAGTGGATAGAGATTTGAAGATTAGTACCAAATATTAAAATTTCATCGTTCAGATTTGAAGATATCCTATCAAAAATATCCGATTCAAAGGTTGTACCACATACTTCTTATGGATGCAGTTCAGATTCATATGTTGCACGATATACTATATAAATCTGAAGTTTGCCCTAATGCCCGTATTATACTCTCTGGTGCCATCATTTTAGTTAGAATGTGATTTGTATGTAATTTAAGCATTAGAATGTGCTCGGATTATATAATATTCGACCACAATTCGAAGTCTGAGTGGAGAGTAGTTTTCGAGATATAGTCGTTTGCAACTTGAAAATTGTACTCCCATTCGTGGCCTAATTAAGCACTCTAGCGTTACCACATTCGAGAATTTTAAAACGATTTGTGAGCTGAACAAGTATACCAAGTTTCATCGTCCAGCTTTATTTTGGTCTTGAGAAAAAGTGATAAGAAAATTTCATTTCTTCCCAAATGCCCGCATTATTTTACCACATCATTTTAGATAAAATAGAATGATCTCGGATGATATAAGATTCGACCAGAATTTCAAGTTTGAGTGTAGAGTAAAGTTTGAGTGTAAAGATATAGTCGTTTGAAATTTGAGCATTATACTCCCATTTGTAGTCTAATTCGGCACTCAGGCGCCACCATATTCGATTTTTTTTAACGATTTGTGAACAAAATAAGTATGTCGAATTTCAGCGTCCAGCTTTAAACTTCAACCCCCATTTCTGGCCCAACTAAGCTCTCTTAACAAAGAATTATCGAAAGTTGAAATCAACTTGCAACCAAGAATAATGTTCCCTCAAAACTCACAAGACTCCTAGTACGTCAGTGAGAACGGCGACTGAACGATACAGCGAGGAACACAATTTCACAATTCCTTTGTCAAGATCATCATGATGACATGTTTCTTCATTCTATGTGAGTTATAAAAACTGCTGCAAAACAAATATGCATTTAAGATATGCTTGAAGACATTGTCGTATAAATTGATATAGGAATTAAATAGCCATGCTAGTTTTGATGGGAACAAAAAGTACTAAATCTGAAATTTGCAAATCCAGGTACAATGCTCCAGTGATGAAGAAGATCTATTTCGAATCTATTTTGCCTATTATTATTGGAAATCTCCAATATTTCGTAAAGTAGATTCCTTCGATCATCAATCTATACCAGAATGTTTAGATAAAGTGAGTGAATATTATGGAAAATAAAAACTAGTCCGAAAAATTTTGATGACCACTCTCCACAATTTGGAAATTCGAACGAAAAAGGTAGATCAAAATATATTTATGCAAAATTAGTCCAGAGACGCGAAACCAATTATTCTGATTTCAAGAAGTCGCTATAAAACTTACATCATAAATACATAAATTCAAATTACTTACAATGTTATTCCAGATAAGGATCCTCTGGCAAAGAATAACATCTTTCATGACTTGGGATTCAATCCGAATAAGGACAAGTCAAGAAAGCTATTGAGCAATTAGAAGAAGATTTTGATTAGATAATTAAGTAACCCAAAACCCACAAAGAATATAAAACGCAAAATTGGCATTATTTTCTATTGTTATGGTGAGAACGCAAAGAAAAAATATAAAAAAAATCACAACAAACAGTCACATATCGGACTTCAGGACTACTAAATTTTCGAGATTATAGAGGTTTTTACCACTTTTATATGCTGTATACCAGTGGTTCTCAACCTTTTTTGCTCAACCGCTTCCCTACTCTTGACGTACAGTATATATTGCGGAAAAAAAATTATCGACCCTTGCTATTGACGTATATATACGCGAGACGGACTTTCAATCTCTACCTTTCACACTTGGTGGTATTACGAAGATCAACAGGTGGTCGGTCTGTCTCTTCACGAAAATGTGACAATTCGATTCTGCAAATAAATAAGAAGCAATGCCTGTTTGATGTCGGAATTATGGGCATACTGATTCTGGGTACAACGTCATTAAAACATTAAGGGCGCTCCCGAAAACAGTGACACGCTAACACGGGAAAATTGAAAATGCGTTCCCGAATTTACCCGGAAAACTGAATTCTCCGGATTATCGATAGTAATAAATAAGTGAAAAAACACACAACTGGAAAAAAATTACGATTGATTGAATATGATCTTTTAAGAATACTAACAATAATGTGGAAAGTAGAATTACATTTTGCATTTATAACATTGTCTAATCTAATCTTGTCTAACATTTATAACATTGTCTTGGAAAACTAATCAAGAATATCACAGACTTTGAATTTTTTACGAACACTTCTCATATTTCACAGCTTTCTCTTTTTGAAATTTTGAATAGAGTATATATATCCAAAGTATTATATCATTTATTGACGAAACATTTTAAAAGGTTTCAGGAAAAAGACCGAAGAAAACCCGACAAAATGAATTTGTTTAATATAGTCCATATAATATAAAAAAATCTACTACATTTTCATTGCTACAGCAAATTACTTTAATAGACTGAAATACAGATGAAAATTAAAAGTTATACACCATCATCATCTGTAGAGATCATATGTATATACAGCATAGCATATTAGGTGTAGCATTGTATTGTGTGCTTAAATTATCTTCACCTGATCTAAAAAAATCGACAATCTTTAACAATACAGAAAATTACTTTACTTCAATTGAATCCATAAGAAATAAAAATTTTATTCAGATTTTATATAGTCTGTGGAGGATTTCATGTAGGGAAACCACCAATTCAATAGCTGAGCATTCATTCATGTCACAATCCGAAAAGTTTTCCCAAACCGTATGTGGCTACGCCTACAGCACCACCAAAACCCAATGCTGGAGCTAATGCTGCCCCAGCACTTAAAGCTGCAATTCCCCCAACGGTGGACGCAAACAATCCCGTTATACCTGCCCCAGACGAGCTTTCCTTTGTAGTTTGGGGATATATATCTTGGTTTTCTTTGTTGGTATCACACAGTCCTTTGTGTGTTGCGTGAAGCGTTTCTTTTACCTTTTCAGCATGTGAGTTGAAAAAAGCTTCATCATAACATTTTTTTCTGATATCTCCTTCCTTTAATTGCTTCTCTGAAAACTTTTGCATGACCTCGTGATCTTTTTCGAGTAGATCAGGCATTAGGTAGCTGTTCTTCATTTTCTGAAAAATGAAATCGTTATTATTCCCCTCATATTTATTATGTCAAGCAAGAAAGGTTTTTTCTCCACTTGGTGCCTGCATGGTTCTCAACTTCAAATTAATATTATTTACACCAGAGGTGAAAGGGGCACTTCTAGGCGATGACCTATTTTTAGGACATTTTATATTTTTACGACATTATATATTTCATACGCCCCCATTTTAATGAAGTATTATTGCGTCATAATTAACGTGATATTTTTTTATTTCTCCTTTAATTCAATCAGAACACTATTCTACGATTTTAGTTGTTACCGCAACACATAGTAAAAGCGCGCCGAGGGCGGACAATAATATTTTACAACTTGTTAATAAATTGAAATAAAATCATGGCAATTTTTCTTTGGCAGATGGGATGAAATCATATTTTAAATATTCATTAGAATATTGACGCCATTCTTCTTGAAGCTGATAATATCGATTATGCTGCTGTTAACAAAATGCCAAATTTCAACACTCGATTTCATTGTCACATTCCATGCTATGCAGTTCAAGGTGCGACGGACTCAACTTCACTAGTTTTGACACTAGCTTAAACCAAAGTACAAGAAATAATGCTAAGTATTAAAACCAAGTAGGTAATATGTAAGGAAATTTATTACGCTCTGCATTGCTGTAAGATATGTCTGTTTCAACTCATCTATTTCTTTCTTCATTGACATTTTCACTTCACGCTAAAAATGAAGTATAGTTAAGAACTATATGCATATTAATGATACAATTAATAAAGCTTATAATCAACTTGCTTCCATATCGTCATTTTTTTGTTTGTAGTACTTGAAGTCGTTCTCCAGATTTTTTCGTAAGTCCAATTCTTCTGTTTGAATGAGGTCTCTCTCCGTAATGCCTCTTTTTCGGATCTCTGATTGGAATTCCGATATAAGGTCTTTAACCATTTTTTCATGATGGCTCTTCAAAGTTTCTTTGTATGCAAATTTTCCCTGAAACTGAGACGAGTGGCAAGTTAATTGGATATAAAATTACATGAAATTAAATGCTTCGGTAATTATATTTTGGAAGAATACGATGCGATGTACATAGCAGCACGCATTGTCTGCATATGATATTTCCATTGTACTTAATGTTGTTTCCTACCATGGAAGGAGAACTGTACTATCCTTTTTGTCTGAGATATCCTACTCCTCCATTTTTCAATTCAAACTTTACGAACTTTATACATACATATCTAATTTTTCACCACATGTTAATTCCGATGTGCAAGGTACTTCTGATTGCAAAAAAGCATAAACTAACACGTGTTTATGATTTCGTATAATATTTACCAACCTTTTCAAACGAATCCTTATAATTCCTTATAAGTTTTCCTTCCAACACCAAAAGAATTCTTTTTTCGTTCTCGCTCTAGAAGTAAAATATTTTGGATGAATATAAATAAATTCAAATTGTAGTCCTATCGCTCATGAATTGCAACTTCGAGTTACATCACAGTGCAATTCTATGTATGAATGAATGCTAATATAAAGCGTAGGTAAGTGGTTTATGGCTAGTACTACCACGTGCTATTTATTTTCAGTTCTAATCAACTTACTTTCTGAATTTCTTCTATCCGCTTAATTTCTGTTTCACGCCGTACAAACTCCAATTTTAGAGAGTCTCTCAGTTTGTCTTTGAATGTTTCAATGTCTGGGTGTCTTGCTTTGCGTTCCCAAAAACTAGCGACATGAGCTGCTACAAATTCATCATATTCTTCTTTTAGTTGAGATAATTTATCCACCTGCGTCAAAATTTGTTTTGATATTGATAATATTTGCTTTGGTAATGGTTAAAATCTTAGATTATAAAAGTTTGCATTCTTATTTTACCATAACACAATGTCAAATTTCAACACTCATTGTCACATGTTACATTCCATGTTATGCAGTCTAATATGCGACGGACTCAACTTCACTAGTTTTGACTAGCTTAAAATGCACAAGAAATAATGCTAAGTATTAAAACCAAGCAGGTAATATGTAAGGTAATTTATTACGCTCTGAATTGCTGCAATATACTTCTGTTTCAACTCATCTGTTTCTTCCATCATCTCCACTTGGATTTTCGTCTAAAATGAGAGTAAATTAATTTTTACCAATATAGAAGTATGAACGATGTTTTCAAAACTTTATCAGTGAATCGATGTATGTTGAAATTGTGGAATGACGTTTTTGATATGCCTTACATCCTAGCATCTTCCACGCGGCATTCTAAATGCAATTTTGCAAATGTGAATATCCTATTTTATTTAAAACGTTTTCTGGTAAGTATCAAAACCTTTCAATGTTTACTTTATTAATTTGGATTCTTCGAACACTTTGAACATAAAAATAACTTTTCGGATATATCGTTGAGTAGCGGCAACAGTGAATAATATAAACATTTCGAGGGGAGTCAGAATTGCCGACATCTACAAAGTTCTGAATCATGGGAAAAGTTTTCAATATCTATCAAACTTCGCGACACAATAATGAAAGTTTCTCGTTGTTTGAGATATAACTTTTGATCATTTGCAACTCTTGTCCGTAGTTTCAGTCAATACTCCACCATTACAATGTAAAACTAGAATTGCGCGCAATTACGATAGACTGTCAAGTGTGAGGATTACATTAGATATGTTTTGCTTGAAGATCCAGGATGATTTGATGACGGACTTTTCCGCCTTGATTAATCGCCTTG
>JAUELA010077925.1:0-10418 GCA_031471845.1 Boltenia villosa | reverse complement strand
GCTTTTGGTACAGCACATACCAGTATATGACGAGGTACGTTGATCAAAAAGTTGTTATTTGGAACCCAGTTCTTCCTGTATGATAAAAATATCGATAGTTGGTAATATTTGGAAAGTTGGGAATTGAGTTTAGACGTGAGATTTAAGTTTCAACTTACATTAAAGGTGATTTTCTCCAGCCTGGACACTGACTTTTCATCACTTTTATTCGGTTGCTAAATCGTTTTGCTGCGTCCTCATCTTCTCGAAATTGTTCTTGTTTTATTTTTACCATGTTCTCCTCCCTCTTCCCCGACTCTTCCAAGCTCGGATTCTTATTTGAATAAGATGTGGAAGAGGAATGTGACGACGCATTCAGCTTTTGATACAAATGATAAACGACGAAAATACATCCAAAACTGACGAAAAGTAGACTTCTCTTTCGTAACATGATTTTATTCGTTTTTATTAAGGTACCTATAAGAATAAATAAGGTCACAAATTACATAATTAAACTCAGCGACTGGTGATCACTGTGCGCTGTGTGCGTACACATGGAGCTCTGAAGCAGCGCACAAAGTAAATTGAAGAGCGCACATAAACAATTTACAGTGAAATAAACGATTATATGAACTAAAAAATCTGCCGCACAAAACTTATTTTAGCTTTGCGCAGACAAAAAGCTTTGCGCACAAGTCATGAAAAAATAGATAGAGAATTGCCGGTGATTATCTTGTATTAAGCCGAAAGCCAAATCTAGTAACTAGCTCACCAAGTAACTTGCTTACAAAGCTCAAACTAAACGACAAAACGTACAGTATTTTGAATCTAATCTGAAAGTTTCCTTCGATATAGCTAATGCTCTTCCCTATGCATCCTCATGTTCTCAATTACATTCAAGAAAATCATCATAAAACTAACAAATTTACAATGTCAAATAATATTCTGCAGTTGTGCAAACACTCCTAAGGGCAAAAGCGCTGCTGTAGTACAGTACACGAAGATTTCGTATCACGATGAATGTAAACAATATAGCCGCGGGCAAATCTAACGTGTATCAAAGAGGAACACGTCATAAAGTTGTTCACCTGAAACCCGTTTTGCAAATTAGATTGATTAAAGTTATAAGGTTGACTTGGTACTTGGGTAATTTTCAGCTTAATTTAGAAATGCAAATATCTCAGCTTTTTTCATTAAAATAAACTGTTATCTTAGTACATGCCGCCCACTGTCCAATGTCCCCTCTTCTTTTCATTTATTTGTATATGCGCTGTAAAATTTCAAGCGCTAACTCAAAACTGGATGTAGGCGCGCAACCGAGCACAACTTGAGTAAACATGGTCATTGCTGCATGATTGCCTCTAATGGAATGATTATCTTACAGCTTCAATAGTTAATAGTATGATGAAATCAATTTTTTGAGAAAATGTACCTAGGAATGTGGAATGCAAATTAGTAATTAAGATCTGTCCCCTCTTATTTACATTTATTTGTATATGCGCTGTAGAATTTCAAGCGCTAACTCAAAACTGGATGTGGGCGCGCAGCCGAGCACAACTTGAGTAAACATGGTCACTGCTGCATGATTGCCTCTAATGGAATGATTATCTTACAGCTTCAATAGTATAATAATAATAATAGTATGATGAAATCAATTTTTTGAAAATTTTGAGAAAATGTACCTAGGAATGTGGAATGCAAATTAGTAATTAAGATCTCCGTTTTTATCGAAAGTAGAAATTATGACCTAAACACTGGCTGGCCGGTGGCCGAACGGGTAAAGCCGTCGGCTTGTCATCTATGCTCACCAAAAGGTTCTGGATTCGAATCTCGGCTTCACCTTCACAGATTTATTCGGCACCTACACGATGTTGCACGCTTGTTGATCACCTCACTTCAATATATGCCCTTGATCCTATGGCTGTGAGTGAGTGACTGGGTGCGCTGAACTCCTCGCCGGTACAGAGCGGTTTCACGTGACCTTGGTCACGGCTTTCCTCCGCTATCTAAGTTCAGCATGCTCGCAAGTCGGCGTGGTCGCACCATGCGTCCATGTATAAGCCCGCTACGGCTTTCCGGTGAATCCGAGGGTAAATATGATACATCAATCAAAAACACCATGTCATGGCCTATGAAATAGAAACAACCTTCTTTGCCCCAACAAGTTCACAAACAGTCGGCCTTGTTTGAATGTTGAAAGCTTAAATCCTTGTCAATAAAATAATTTTAAAAATTAAAAGAGGACACGTCCATGAAAATACGAACGTATGACACCCCAACCATAGTGGTTGCCCGAAAATGTTTTACAATGCATGTGATGCTGAGGTAACTAGAAATGTTACCGCGCAAAAGGCTCAGAAAAATCTTTTATAATCTCTCTGTATTTTGTCAAATTTACCTTATGTAGCCTACATTGTAGCGTTGCCTCGTTGGCCTCCGGTTTTATTCAAGGGTACAGTGCTGTCGGAATACTGCTCCAGCTCATCTAATTTGTACTCAAGAGGAATAGATACGATGATATGTTATGTACATATTCCAACTCCTGTGATACCAAAAAGCAAACAGGGCATGTAAGGATTTTGTACCGGCAGTCGACATGGACATACAGCTTGCAAATATTAATATGAACTACTAATATGAAGCGCCATCTGTGATTTAGCAATATATATATCACTACCAATCATTGGCCTTCATTTGCATACGAGATTAGGTGACTACAACGATTTAGGTGAATACAAGTGCAAAAACCGATTTGTTTTGTACCCAAGTCTTTAACTAGGGTACTTAATTCCAACTCCCACTCGAACCCTGGCCCAACTCCAACCCCCAAATGGAACCCCAACCCAATTATAATCTAAATTGAATAATACGTCATCAATGACGTCATGACCCCTAATGCCCCCCACTCCCTGAACGGATCCCTTTGGATGAGAATTTACATCTCAGCCAAATCAGAGAATGTATAAATTACCTAGGGTAATTTAAATCGATTTCAAATTACGGGTGGTGACTTGAAACGGGGAGTAAATTGAAATTGATACACCGGGACCAAATGTAGATCTGGCTTGCATCCTGTGCAGTCATTTGAACTGAAGAAATGTGGAAAACTAAGAAAAGTATATTATTTATTTCTGTAATACTTTTTCTGGAGAAGAATGCGTATTTAAATTTATAAATATGTTACTTACCTTTTCATATTTCTAACCACAACTCGGTGATATACGTTTAATGAAGCTTTTTACTGTCGGTTGGAACTAATTGATCTAAAAACTATACTCTCATGTCCACCGTAACATTTTAGCATCTTGAGATGGGAAATAACGTTACGATGTCCACTTGTTACTTAAAGGAACTTACGGAATAAAGGCTGGAATACACGTACGCGTAAACGCACGCGTTTTTTGGTTTGTTTCATTACAACCGCGCGTAATTCGATTCCATACGTATTCGCGCGTTTGTAATGAAACAAACAAAAAAACGCGTGCGTTTGCCGCGTACGTGTATTCCAGCCTGAACGCCCTTAATGTCCCTTTCACACTACGATATAACTACGATATGATTGCCAAAGAATTGCTTATTTACAAAGTAAAACTACGCAAATGCTTATTTGCAAATAAGCACGATGGTAGTTCTACTTTGTAAATCAACATTTGCGTAGTTTTACTTTGTAAATAAGCGATTCTTCGAAAATTCTACCGTCGTGTGAAAGGTATATAAAAGAACATTCAAAATACTAAGTTAAAATAACAGAAAAAAATACGTAATAATTAGTAACTTCGACAGTAACAGTAAATTCAATGAAGAATTATTGTAGGACTTATAGATAGAATTTTCATTTTTCATCATTTTAAGATACAAAATTCGGACAACAGCGGTCAGCATAGAAAAATATGGCATGTCACTAAAACCAACTGAATGGTTTTTGACATTGCAAGATGTAATGTGTTGACAACATAGTAATTACAAAAAATATGAAATTTTTTTTTTATTGAGAGAAGGTGAGAAGTGTGGGGGAGGAGTTGGCAAATAAACCCTGCGTTGTGAAGAAAAGAAATCCACTCACAATATCAGGGAGCATTCAATAGACAAATATAAACAAAAGAAACGAAATAATATTGATGGACAATATGTGTTTTACTTTTACTCTCCACCCACATTTTCATCATTTTTCTCTTTATACAATGCATTAAGCCCACTTAAGCTGCACAGGTTGAGCTAACCATCTACAGATACACATACAGATACATGCGCTACAGATCTGTCCTTTTTCACCACAAAATACCGAAATATATACAATTGAAACGAACACCCTCAAATACTTAAACTTTAACATTTAAAAGATGCACAGTGTATTAAAATGATTATATCTATTACTACAGGGGTTCCCAACCAGGGGTCCACTCACCCCCTGGGGTGCAAGAAAGCATTTCAGGGGGTGCGAGCAAGAGTTAACATTTCGTTTTTTCGTATTATATATTAAACAATTATTTAAGAAAATTCATCTTCTTTATCTTTAAAACAATTATTACTTTTTAAGGGGTGTGGAGCATAATAAAGGTTGGGAATCCCTGTATTACTGGAACTCGAATGAACAGCTATTAGACTTTTTAACTGGCAGAGAATAATAACTGAATGCCAGCCATGAAGCACCTGTTACATATATAGCAACTACAGACTTTTCACTGAATTCACACATTGCACACGACATCATAGACATACGTTCTAGCAAGCACTTTCAACCTCTATTTCTTTGGTTACTGTGTTTTGGGGCCTAATGAGACTACCCCCATCTGGAACCATTTGCAACCCACCTACATCCCTTAAATCGGACCCCAAAAGATTCAAAGTCTCTTCTAAAAGATTTTCACCGAGGTCACGTGGGTCTGTTTGTGCATTCAAGCGTGACTCAGACGTGCTTTGATTGGGATTGTTTGGTTCGACCATAGGTTGCATTTCAATGCGTTGAACATCGTTATGACCAGAATGAGTAAATTTGACAATCGCGTTTTCATGATTTGAATCACTTGTAATTACAACATTGGTACTTTGTGTCTCAATTGGTGAGCTCCTAATGATGACGTCATGTCCACTTTCAACATTATCAGCAAAATCAGATTTAATAGGGATATTCTGGGGATGCTTAATATCTTTTTCTTTGGATGTTTCAGTGAATATCTCTTTCTCCCTCTTACCTTTGCAAAAGCAACAATGAACATAACAAACAATCAGGATTACACCAACTACGCAACCGCCAACTATAACCAGAACCTGTACTTCTCTGGTCTGTTCCTGTTTCTCGTAGTCAACTAATATATCGGTAACTCTTGTGCTCGTATCTGGAGTTAAGCTGGTTGTGTATTGTATTTGAGTTGTGCTGACATGTTCCCTTCTTGCTAGATTATACTTATAAATATTTGGCTCCCTTTTATAAACTTTGGACGAATTGCATTCAATAGTTGGCAACTTGTCATAATTTGGGCAAGTATAATTTCCCTCAATTATAGATCTAGCGTATGAGTTCAGTTTTTTGTCTTTTAGATCATCTGGAGAGTTGCAGATGATTTGCAAGGATTCCGACCATTTTGCGTTGTCGTGATTCTCTTTTTCCCGCCTTTGAAGTTCTTGGACGAAATCCTAAAACAGAGAATATAGAATATCGTAATTTTCCATTTGTAATAAGCATTATTTTCGGCCAAACTCAATGAATTTTTGGGGGTGCGTATTATACATGGGTGTGAGGAATTTCGAATTTTGTCCAAAAAATTACCCGCAATTTTTCGTTTACCGTATATAATATCAACTACAAACTTCATCTGCTAAACTACTTTCCTACAGCAACAACATTGCCATTGATTTTCTGGACGAGAGAACGTCACCTGTGCACGCCGTGATCACGCGTTAATCACGCGGACGTACATATACGTGACAATAGTAGTTGATAAGTGACTATGGCACCCATTGACTGGAATTTGAGTTGAAACGTATATATATACGTCATAAAGCACCCAATCGTAAACCTAATAAAAACGTATATATACGTCCTGAAGCACCGAAAGTGAAATATTATTTCGCCGTTAAAATTATTCAACAACATTGATCATGTCGTAATCGTAAATTAATATATTTTGAACGAAAAATGTAATTTTTTCTCAAATCAAGAGTGCGTATTATACATGGGGGCGTATTATATACGAAAAAATAAGGTAAATGTGCTTTTCTAAAATTTAAAAGTTGCTTAAAACGTCACAATGTAATTTATTAATATGTAATTAAAATATTATTTGAAAACAATTTTAGTATTTTAAATTGTTATTACCAAAAATTCTATGACGTCACAATTGCATTTCCAATTGTTCCCCGTGACGTCAGTCCAGCCAGTTTCATTGATGGATACCATGTTTTTGAACCAATCAGGGTACGGTGTTTGTAGTTCATTGTTATGTAATATAATAACTTCCAGATGACTGAAAAGAAAACATTGAACTCATTGTAACGTCAAAGAGTAAAATTATTGAGTGAATGAAATCTCACCATAATTTCGTAAAAGTAAATCTCGGGATGTCTTCTATATAATTATCAGCCAAGTTCAAGTATCTCATGCGAGGAGTATGGAGGAATAAGTTCTCCGAGAGAGAAGAGAGAGAATTGTTTTCGAGCGAGAGGTTCCTGTAAATAATAAGTGAGTGTTAAATATTTTGAATCGTAACTTTATGTATGTTCATGTGAATAAGGATGCTAAATATTTTGAATCGTAACTTTTTTGTAAATTCCTACGAATATGAAGAATGGTAAATGTTTTAAATCGTAACTTTGTGTAGGTTGCTCCAAATATAATGGATGTTATTTTTTGTATCGCAACTGCAGTTTCCTGGGTGTTAATTTTTTGAATTGTAACTTTGTGTAGGTTCCTCTGAATAAGAAGGATGTTAAATGATTTAAATCTTAACTTTATGTATGTTCCAATGAATATGAAGAATACTTAATTTTTTGAATCGTAACTTTGTGTAGGTTCCTCCAAATACGAAGGATGTTAAATATTTTGAGTCGTAACTTTTTGTATGTTCCAATGAATATGAAGAATACTTAATTTTTTGAATCGTAACTTTAATCCTAATCATGTGTATGATAATACCGTTCAATGGACATATTGCAGCACTTAACTGTAATTCCGTGATATTTGCGAGGTGACTTGGCTTCAGTTCAGAGATCATGTTGAAGTCGAAGTTGAGTGTGTGAACTCCGCTAGAGATGCCCTGGCAAAGAAGTTTATGTTAATTTGTAAAAAACAGGTACAACAGAGAGAGAGCTCTAAGCCTGTGGTTCTCAACTTTTTTTCATACATTCCCCCCTTTCCCGCCCCAACCGCCCTTCATTCCCCCTTGCCTGCTTTCTGCAGAAACTCATGCAATATATTATATCAATATATAATAAAAAAAAAATAGGTAAAAATACAAATTTTATTCAAATGTCAATTTATTTAAACTTTCAACTCAATGCGAAACTCGTTCTTGTTTATTTTTTTTAAAGTTCTTTCAAAATTCAAAAAAATGGAACTTCCTCCTTTAAATGTTAAAATCCCTCCCCGTGGAGGAATTGCTCATTGGTTGAGAACCACTGCTCTAAGCGGACAAGTGAAATCTAAGAGTATTTAACCCTTTACCTCCGGCCAAGTATTGATCTCATTATAGGATAGAGTCAGTACTTGAAGGCTTGCAAGTTTCCTAAATGTATCTCCTTCAATCCTTGTGAGCTTGTTCTCGTCAAGATGTAAATGAGTTAAGCTTTTCAAAGGATTGAATGATTCTCCATCAATGCTGCTGATATTGTTTGCTGAGAAGAAATTAAAGATTAGAGATTTTGATTGATGACAAGATAATTTGGAGAGGGAAAAGGTTCCCCTAATTTTTCTGTGAAAAACTTTGGTTAAAAGTTATCTTCTATTTTCATATTACACATAAAGTCGCGCGCTTTCGGCGCTGGTATATTTTGTATTGTATTACCACTACGTTAAAGAGACCAAAACCGTAGTTTGAAAAGCTTTTCTCTATTTTCTTCCTGCTAAATTAAGCAACCTATCAAGAGTTAGTCCTAGATTTGTGTTTACAATAAAGCATCTCCTTCTAACTGAGGGTAAATGATTCGAGATTTTGATTGATTACGAGATAATTGGGAGAGGGAAAAGGTTCCCCTAATTTTTCTGTGAAAAACTTTGGTTCAAAGTTTTCAGTAGTTTGGTTAGCTTCCCTTTATTTTCATTCAAATTCTAAACTAAGCAGCCTTTTCAAGAGTCCGCCCGATATTTGTGTTCACTATAAGGCAGGGGTGGGCAAACTACGGCCCACGGGCCGACCCGCGAAGCTTTCTTGTGCGGCCCGCGAACTTCCTCGCAAAGCAATGTCAATATGTGTGGTTCAGACATCTTTTCACAGAAAAACGCGTTTAACGAAACTACAATGAGATTTCGCAGTAATGTTGCAAACGCAAAACACATTTGCATGAATAATAATTGCGTTTTTGTGTGGAAAAATTATTTAGTAAATATAGTTTTTGTTGAATGAGGTATCTCATTCTAACCGGGGATGAATGAGCTATAATGCTGATTGAGAAACTCAATGAAACAACCGAACCTGATAACCTCAATACTTTCAATTTGCCCAACTCAACAAATTGACACTCAGCCACCCCATACCTCGCCCCTCTGTACTCATTCTACAAATAAACAAACCCACCCGACATCCTCAGCAAACCCGTCCCACCTTACTCCACATGAACCTCCTACAAACCCACCTGACAGCCTCAATATCTTCAAACTCTTCAGCCCAACAAACGCATCGCTGTGAACGACTGAAATCTCATTGTTATGAAGAGATAGTTCGATTAGTGACGTCAGTCCTCGAAATTTCGAGTCTTGGATGTTTGAGATGAGATTGTTGGCGAGATTCAGGACTTTCAGTTTCGACAATCCTGGAGAAAGGAAAAGAAAAGTTAAGGGTCTCGTAAATAGAGAAATACTGATCCTAGATCACACCCGCCAAATTATGTCTACCAAGCCACGTATTTTCAATCGGGTAAACCAGAATCTCCCAACTCACAGCCGCCAAATTACCAAATATGGCATAAATTATGACATTAAATATTCCTAAACATGTATCCGCCAAATAAAAGCAACTATTCAGAATCTATCCGCTAAATTACTCATGGACGGCTTGGACGCCCGTTTCTCTCTCGAATCCCAAATTCACATCCGCCAAAGTACATACCACACATGCGTCAAATTACCTGCAAACGCTTTATTCTCAATATCTTCGATCCTGTTTGTGCAGAAATCTATTGTCTCCAACTGGCGATTGTGACGAAACAAGCCACTCTTCAGCGTTTTGATGTAATTTCTTCCGCAGAGTAGAACAGTGATGTTTTCGAACTTTCCGAGATCGTCTGAAAATCAATTCGAATTTGAGATGACGTCACAATAAATGTGATTTAAATGTAGCACACCTACCGGAACCAAAACAATTTTCGTGTTATGGGGAATTGTTGTTAATTTTGATATTAAAGCCACAAACTACGAAGGTCATTACGGATATGTGGAAACAGATGTTAAATATTGTGAGGCAACTGTGGTACAGACCGCGCTGGATACGGTACATTTAGCCAACGGACATTTCACCATCATTTGAAGAGGGGACATTTTGCGAAGATAAAAAAAATATTTTTTGTCTGTGACTAACCCTTACCCTAACAATAACTCTAAAGATATAATTTTTTGAATGTTGGCGAAATGTCCATTGGCTGGATGTCTGGATACCGGACCGCGCTAAACTCAGAGAAAACAGATAAAACAATGAGTAAGATGAGTGAAAAAAAGTAATCCAAGTGTACATGAAAGCAAGATTTATGTGATGAAATATGCGTCTAATACAATAAGAGAACAATGAACAATTTGAATGGTTTTCATGTGAGGGGACACCTCTAAGAGGATACCGGCATAAATATTCTGGCATATATATGACAGGTGCATGTGATATAATTATTATGACGCTACAAGTGTAGAATTTAGGGTTAATTCTACACTTCCTTGTCTTTCATTTTCCCTTTTTTATCGCTTCCTTCTTCAGTGCACTTTATTATTTTTCACCAAACCTGTGAACGGTTCTAGGACAACTGCTTCACGCACAAACATCCCACCTACAAACCCGCCCCACCTTACCCCCAAGAACCCCTTACAAATCAAAGTTTGTCCAGGGGGTAGTTGTAATGGGCAATTGTCCGGGGGTATATGTCCTGGAACCCTTTCAACTTATACGCTTTAGTCGTATTTCATATGGTATAAATCAGGTGTCACCAAACTACGGCCCGCGGGCCGGCTCCGGCCCGCGAGATCACATCAGCCCGCCCGCCGCTGCCACTTAAATCTGCCTGATAAAACGTACTAAACACCA
>JAUELA010077814.1:0-10421 GCA_031471845.1 Boltenia villosa | reverse complement strand
TAAGCCGACACCAAATAAAGTTACCACAGGTTAGCTGGCAAAGCCATGGATTTCACATTGTTGCGTCACAACAACGCCAGATCAGGGAAAATCTACGCTGAGTTTCAATCGGCACGCATTTTCCTCTGGTATATATATATATAGGATATTAAAAAATAGCAACACCTGAAATCTCAATTGCCATCCAAGTACCCTTGGAAATCTTCCTGTGAACCCCTGGGGGTTCACGAACCCCAGGTTGAGAACCCTTGATCTAGTGCAATGGTTCCCAAAATATTTCTGCCGCTAAATCCTTCGACACTTCTACACACAAGTACCATAAATTGTGGGGTGGAGCGAGAACTTATTTAATTTGAGTTTATGTTAAGAAACATATGTAAAAATTCACCTGAAAAAGTATAATTTATGCACTAATTTGCACATAATTCACCAAAAAAATAACACAATCTAATGGGAGAATGCATCTTGAACTGTTCGCTAATATTTTGTTACTAAGTAAACGAAGGGGGTCTGGGGTTATATTGTTCTGTGAATTACTCTCATTAACGTTAGAAGTTGTACAACTTCAGGATTTTCTTCATCCTCCATAAATTCTTTTGTTTCATGTTTTCTTACAAAACCCATATTTTAACCGTCAATCAATTCTACGGTTCATATTCAAAATATTCATATAGAGGTAAATCTAGTGCCAGCAATCAACGCACTTCACTGCAATCTCTCATTCTGTTTTTTTGTCACTTCTACAATATGAAGCGGGGAAAATGAGCAAGAATTCATATGATTGTTACGTCACAGTACAAAGTATGGTTGCCACCAAACTATGGCTAAACAGCATGGCTGCATTTACGTTCAGAATGTTTTGTTCAATTCTAATGCTGAATGTACACATTTCACTCGTGATTTCTATTCCTTTGAGCAAAGTACGTATATTAAAAAAAAATTATCTTCATGTTAATTTGCATCTCGCGGAACCCTAATTTTTTACGGAATATTTTTACGGATACTAGGGTTCCGCGGAACATAATTTGGGAACCTTTGATCTAATGAGTTGAGTATATTTAGGTTATTCCTCCCCTGAAAAAGCGTAAAAATCATATGTGGGGACTAATACTGACTATAACCCACCTGCAGTGGTTTTAATTCCATTCACTTCATTGCTAACAGTTGTCAGCTCTTTTGTCATCAATTCTATCTTCGCAGCTAGCTCTTCGTCCGTCGATTTGATTGTTCTGATGTGTGCGGAGAGTTGGGTGATGTCTTTCTTGATCAATTGCTCCATCTAGTGAGAGAAAACATTTAGAGGCTGCAAAATTTAGAGCCTGAGAAAGTTTACCTTTAAGGAGAGTTTAAAATTTAACCATATATGAATAGAGCAGGGTAGAGCAAGTTTCTATTTTTCAGATAAGTTGGAAAACTAAGTATTTAGGGGGCAATGTGTTTGTGTCAGAGATGGAACCACGACACCAAAGTCGAGTCTCGAGTCGAGTCTGAGCCATGGGCCTAGGAACTCGAGTCAATTCAAGTCTTTGCAATCTCATGGTCGAGTCGAGTCAAGTCCGAGTCACTGACTTCTTCAAGTCAAGTCGAGTCCGAGTCACAAAAATTTAAAAGAATCCAGTAAAACATCAATGGCGCAAAACTGAACTGAATATTTTGGTGAATCCCGTTCCGATCCTTACAAAAGCAAAGCAAACCGACAGCATGTTTCAACTTGCTCAAGAATCACGATACGCTGTGCGTTAAATACATTGTTACGTCATAAACTATCTAAGAATGATCGGAAAATGTAATCAAATAGACCTCTTTAATGTGAAACTCAAGTCTCTATTAACTCGAGTCATTTTCTTTCAAGAGTCGAGTCAAGTCAAGTCTTTAGGCGCAGAGACTCGAGTCGAGTCACACCAAAAATGCGACTCGAGTCAAGTTGTGTAAAAGGTTGGCTTAATGTCCACCCCTGCAATTATTGGCTAAATGTCCGGGATTCGTCTGCCATATTTTTTGCCTCTGCTTTTGTGGACGATAAAAAAATCTGAATCTGATACTCACGCCACTTGTGTCTGGAGTTTCTTTCTTACTTAAACTGGTCACAGTCCCACTCAGTTCACCAACTTTTGTGCTCAGTTTCACAAGTTCTGAAAAAAGTAGTTTTATTTAAACTTGCAAAAGAAATTTTACTTAAGTATTTTACACATTGGCGTTTGTGGAGGTAGCAGCAGTACGAAGAAATGGTCTAGGACAGGGATGCACAACCTTTTCGCTATTGCCGGCCGCATTACAGACTTTATTTTCCACTAACGCCCACCAGTGAGTATGTTATTTTTATGCATTACGTGTTATCAAGGAATAGGATATATCCCATTTATTCATGCTTAAAAGTGTAATGAATTGTCCAACTTTTCAATTAACTTTCATGCTCGCACTTAAATGAAAATTTTCCCAAGAGTTGTGCAGATTGGAAAAATTAAATAAGTTGAATTATGATTACCTTACTTAATGTACATGTACACGACCGCATAGGTTATCATCCACGGCCGCATGTTGTGCACCCCTGGTCTAGGAGGCACCTAAGTCCTCAAACTATGTTGCTAAAGACTCGTGTGGCATCGATAGATTTGCATGGTATAGCAAATACGAGTGGAGCATACATATTTTACGTATTTCACTCTATAGATGTCACTTAGCTGTGTTGTATTTCATTTTATAATATCAGGAAATATTCAGTTGGTTTCAGTGTCATGGAATATTTTTCAATACCTACCGCGGTTTCAAAATTGTGATTTAGATAGAGAAAAAAATTCCATGCCAGGACACAATAAAGGAATTTTGTGAGGCCTGTCATTCTGACAGGCTTGTCCTGTCGAAGCCTGTCAAAACTCTTGTTTGGCCTGTCAATTTATTTGCCTTAAAAACTGCATAAATGCGAAGAGGTGTAAGTGCGAGAAGTGGCATGCAGAGAGAGAATGTTATATTCTTTTATAATGCCGCTTGTTACAAAAGGTAAATTGAGGATGTTCATCATTCGAAAAACGAACTTTTACGTTCATCGTATGGAAACACAACTTTTACAATTGAGTTATTTTGTATCCTGTTTAATTTTGCATTAAAAACACAAATATTCCTGCCATCTTATAGCTGGTCATTTTGACCGGCGTCAAATTTTGACGACTGTCAAAACCTTCAAATGCCAGTCCTTTGACCGGTGACTGGCCGTTATTTTGTGCCTTGCAATGCATATATATCACTTACTGTTATTGATATCAGCGACGGAGTTGATGATTGCTTGGGATTCAGAGGCGCTCACTTGTTCTCCAGCAGGAGCCTAGAAGAAGAAGAAGCAGATTCAAGAGAAGGAATCTTAAGTGGAATTAGCTGTCAAGGCCTCGTAATAAACGGACTGTTTTTGACTATTTGGCTTTGTTTGTTTAAGAAAAATAACGTGCTCGATTTTTACATTTTTTCCTCTCCCAATATTCAGAAAGTTCGCAAAGGATATTTTTGCTAGGGGCACGATAAATCTCTCGAAAATAGTCGTTCGAGAAGGCTCAAGCTCGCTTTCTTCATAAACGAAGTAATTTCAATTTGACCGTCAAGGGCAGAAAACATTTAGGTAGTATATGCTAGCCACTGGAATGTAGCATTATCACTCTTGATTCAAAACACACTAGAGAAAAATCATGCTCCGGGGTGTTATTTCACTTATTTGCTCGTTTATACGACCTTTTACTACATTTATCATGGATTGGAATGGAATACCATGAAATAAGGATAGGCGTTTTCATCCGAATCTTTTTCATTAAATTTCAAAGATTTCACTACTTCTGACAGATCAGGTATTATTCTGATTGAAATAAGAATTATGCAAAATCTACTTAGCTAAGCTGAGAGCTGGATGCCTAGTTGCTTTTTATACTTTAGGTTGCTCAAATGCTGTTCATTATTGCTTTTTTTGTTAGCTATTTACGAATAAGTAGTATTCACTAAACTTTTACGGACACAAGTGTATGAATCCATTTTATACATATATCAACCACGATGTTATTATCTTTTGACTGAAACGTCAATACACATTGTAACTTTGTATTTTAAATTGTAGTATGTTATAGAATAGTTTCAGCATTGCTGTCATCTATTATTTTATATGGCAAAATGAATTTCTTCTTCCTCTACATGTGTTTAATGGTCCACGGGCCAAGAAAGAAGAAGGCGTTCAAAAGTGCGTGAAGGAAGCAAATACCATAAATCTTTTACCTGGTTCTTAACTTCATTTAACTTGGCCGTCAGATCTTCCACGGCAACTTGCACTTTTTTTGTCAATTCAGTTGTCGATTCTTGCAGCCATTTTGCGGAGTTTTCACTGGTTTCCTATCAAAGAGTAATAGATATAAGAATTAACCCTCAGCACCATGTTGTAAAGCCAGTAGTGAAGTCTAGCTGTGATTATTCATCTTTCGACTTGAGGGCGATAAAAACGGACTGTTTTCAACTATTTGGTTTTGTTTTGTTTTGTTTAACACAATTTTCTCAATTTTTTCCTCTCCTTCCTCATCACCTCCCACTACTCGCAAAGAGCTCAGAGTATTCTCACTAGGGAAGCAAAAAATCTCTTAAAAATAGTTGTTCGACGAAAAAGGGTCGAGCTGGCTTTCTTAATGAACGAAGTCATTTTAATTTGACCATCGAACAGAACACATCGATGTGGTAGGCTATATGTTCATTACTGTTGATTCAAAATACACTAGACTAGAGAAAAAAAACAAGATCTGGAGTATTATTTGTCGTCGATGAATCAAGTGTATGGCGAAGCATTTTATGGGTAAAAATATAACTTAATGGCATACATTTGAAGCATCTGTAATTGGTACAAGACGCTGATCCGCTTCGCCCTGATCACAAATTTCTAGTCATCGCACAAAATCGACGAAAATAACATACATTCCACAGACAACTGTGAAAAGTAATTTGAAATATTTAATTACAAAGCTTCTAATGCCATATTTAACCATGTGTGATAAAAAATCCACCTAGCGATCAAACAGCTAGAATTCGAAATTACCGAAAAAGCGATCTGCTTCGGCCGTTCTACGGTAGTGAATTGAATAGAGTCTACAAGAACCTAGGCACATGGATATAATACATACCGCGAGTTCTCGTGAGATCCTTTGGAATTCCCCTGTTGTTTTTGTCTCCATGTCTTGAACCTTTTAAGAAATAAAAATTAACTTTTAAGCAAGTCGTACTTTAAACTTTTGATTTATGAAAAAGTAAACTTCTGCACGGATCCGTTTCCCCTCTGACCAGAGTCTATTCCTGTTCTTACAGACAATATCATTGCAGACCGATGGCTTCTTCTGAAGTAACTTGACAGTTCTCTGGGATTTTGTTTTTGAGTGGAGCCAAATATTAGAAGTTGGGTGGAGCCAGAAAAAAAAAACTAAATTTTTTTACTCCGGCTCCTTCGAACAATATTTTCATGCAAGTCATAACCAGTTGATAGGAAGCGGAAACTTTCGTAAAATCATTTTTACAAAAAAAATTTTAATCATTCTGTTTCAATATCTTTTCAGTGAATCTAAATAAGTATTTGGCCACCACACCCCAGGTAAAAGCTAGAATTTTTATTTAATTGAAAAATGATAAGAATTTTCAAAATCTATTAGAACAAAATATGTTGCAAAATAAAATAAACCTCACTGCCTGTATCATTGTTTTGTAAGATGTTAATTTGCAAAAATCGAATTTTTCTTGGAGATTAAAATATGGAGAATTTTTGAACAGCAGCTGAGAGGTGCAACAGCATGGTTACAACTTGGACCACAAACTCTAGGTTACCCTTACATTTTTCACATTCTGCTTTCGAGATTCAATTTGACTCTCTTGCATTTGTCCGACACGTTCTCGGACGCCAACTATCGTACTTTTGATGGAATCGATCACAGACGTCATCTCCATTTTATCAGCAGTTAAATTAATTACTTCTTTTTGTATCGAGGAAACCTGGAATCGTTACAACATCACTTTTCAATAAGTAGTATCTGTTATTAGAAGCCACCAAGGATTCAAAAACAAGTGATGCAAAATACAAGTAAAATAGCATTGCTGATGAAGAGACACCGAAAGATGGAAAAAAGCAAAGGTGGTTTACAAGGGATGGGACCAGGGTTGCAGAGTTGGAGTTGTAAGGAGTCGGAGGTTTTTGATGTAGTCGGACTCAGACTCGGTAAGGAGTCGGAATTTTTCAATGAAATGTATTTTTTATCATCAATAAATATTCATAATCCAAATTTATTAATTGAAGAATCAAACCCTGACTCATGTGTCAAGTGACAATGATGAAATTAATTTTTCAATAGAATAATTTTAGTTAGCTGCTACTTTGCCTTTATAGACAGTCTTAACTTGATTCTAATTATGTTCAGGAGTCTCGAGTCGGGACTGTAAGAATTCTACGAGTAGGAGCCGGAGTTGGCATCTTAGGAATACTAGGAGTTGGACCTTATACCATGCGACTCCGCAACCATGGATGGGACTGAAATATTGTAATACATAGCATCTCTTTATTGGAGCAACCAATATATTTTTAATTTAAATTTTCCTGGTAAAAATAAATGGAAAGATCTATATAGTTACCAGCATAGACTTTACATGTTTCAGTTCAATAAATCCAATACTTGAGATAAACTACTTCAACATATGAATCAATCATTTTATATTTCATCCCATCCTTAGTCACCTACAGATCTACAAAGAACCATTTAACTAACCTACATTAGGCAAGCAAGAATCAACACCAAATGAAATAAGTAAAGAGATATCGAAGGATACATCGACTAAGTTGCTACAAGGAAATAAAAAAGACAAACTGATATAGCAAAAGAATTATTCAAAGAAGGTAAAAGCTGTTGTAGTGGATCCACATCTATGTTGAAGTGCTTACATATTGCTCCTTTGAACAAATTTTCAAACGAGTGCACAGAGAAAAAAGGTGACTATAAAAATATGGTCTTTGAGAGAACCGAATATCACTAAAAAATAACATGCAATTTTCTTGTTTAAACGTCATTGCCGACTTCAAGTGTTGAAAACAATATCCGTGAATCTCCTTCAAATTCGAAAATCAAACAAACCAAACTCTAAAAGGATTTTATAGTATGTGCAGTGGCGCAGAAAGAATACTAAGTGCTGATTGGTGTAAAATGTGTTGCAGTATATCTGGCACTGGTGCATGAGACCAGATGCCGTACGAGATTGGACCACGCATTGATCACGCATATCATCAGCTTGTTACTGGGTTTATCCTTGCACGGTTCTGTGTTGTGTGTTCCAATGTTGGAGATCCAGAAAAACATCAAACACCAAACAAGACAAAACAAAACATCAATCAAAGCAGAAACATACAGATTAGCAGGAAATCAAGCAGGAAGAATATATATAGAAAACAGATGCACAGTAGTACATGTTGCACCAAAAATATATTGTTGTTAGTTAATGCCAAAATATAAGAAAAAAGTGCTGCAGAGACAAGAATTTGCATTTTCAGCAAACGAAGATCCGCATTGTGAAATGAAATTCGTGCTGTTAGTAAGTGCACCATCTAACGTAACCTGTTCAAACTGCTCTTCCATCTTCTTGTTTAATTTAACGACTTCGTCGGCTAGATATTCGGAATTAGTTGTGGACACCGATATCAATTCGTCCATTCTTTTAAGCTGCGTTTTTATCTCCTCAAATTTCTCAGAAGACGCTTGCTAGAAATGTTCATTTATAATATAATAGTTTTAAATACTATTGAAACCAGAGTTATCCTAAATAAAAGAGTATTGCAATTATGGCTGTTAATTTATGTCATTTTCAAAAACGATAACTGGTACAAAATCTTACCAGTCAACCGTTAATTTCATACTTTTAATAGTGAATATTTTAATGGTATATTTTACTATTTCGGATCTGGCCAAATGTCTTTATTTTTTATTGTATTCTTCTAAATTGACCAAACAAAGCAATTTTTAAACGCAATACTGATACTGAAATGACAAGTTTGTCATACCAAGATATTTAGCGTTGATTCGGGACACGCAGAGGCAGTATTATTCACTGCAGATGCACATTAGTGCTTTAAATGTAGCACCAGTTAAATTGGTTAAAATTTTATGTACGGTTAACTAATGCGTTCAACAGCTAAGATTAAGCGTTGATTATTTACCGGCCCTAATTGCAATCTAAGCATTTTAGGTTTAAGTCCCTCTAAATTCGTTTTTACCTCATGGGAAAAAATTGTTAAAATCTGACTTTGAGTTGAGCCCTTTTCGCTATAATTAAATGCTACGGCAAAATGGGCACGATAGTGAAATATTTCAACTACCGTACCCCTGAAATGAGAATACAAAAAGAATAAAACAACTTTTGTTAAAATCTGTCCACGGATTACTGAGTTAATGCTGTTTTCATATTTGATAGATAGATAGAATTTTTATTTTTCATCATTTTAAGATACAAAAATCGGAAAACAGCGGTCAGTCAGTATAGAAAAATAAGGCATGTCAATAAAAACAACTGAATGGTTTATGACATTTATAATATAATAGTTTTATATAGCATTGAAACCAGAGTTATCCTAAATAAAAGAGCGAAGCAATTTTTGTAACTTTATGAAAGAAAAACTCTGGAGAAACTTGTTAGAAGTCAAGAATCAGAATAAGATTTATTTTTATCGTCCACACTTATAAAAGCATTAAATATGGCAATAGATATGAATTATGAATGAATATTATATTTATGTTAAAAAGTGCTTCAATTTTGATTGTGATTGAAGGGGAAACAACGAATAGACCAGAGGGTCATCAAGTCAGTTGTAACCCAAGGTTCTCATTAAATTGCACAAATGGGCAAAGAAGTTCTCGGAAGTAAAGTTTTTTGGAATTTCACTCAAGCGGCACATTTTTTCCTTCAATTGAATATTAAATTAATCCTTACCTACTAAAGTTTATTTTAAATTTCTAGAAATAGGATAAAATTTATTTTCTTTTTTGCGCAATGATTTTTTATTTCATTTGCCTTTTCGGCATCTTAAAAACACGCAAAACTTTTAATTGCTATTCAAAATGGTTGAATAACATTATAGTAGGGTACAACACTTGGATATATAGATAAAATTTTCATTTTTCGTCATTTAGATATACAAAATTCGTAAGAAAAATATGGCATGACACTAAAACCAACTGAATGGTTTATGACATTGCAAGATGTAATGTAGGGACAACCATTATACTTCCGTTGGAGGGGGTCAAACAGCCCTCCTGATCTGAAATTACGAATTATATTTTCTCTTACTTTATTTTTCATATCTTCAATTCTGTGTTTTTTAGTTACAAATACAAATACAAGTTTTTTTTTATCAAATCCCCATATTTTATTTTTACTTTTGTTTAATGTACTGATCTATTTTGCTTATATTTTGTGCTTATCAAGAAACTTGATTTATATTATAGTTTTTTTTTTCATTTGGTTGTTTTTTCAAACAAAAATACAGCCTAATCTGTTTTTGTAGTATCAATTTTGCATTTGCATCATATTTTGGTAGAAGGCCTGATTCGATTAGACAATTTGTTTTTGGATTCGAAAATCCCCATCCTTAAAAAGAATAAATCTCTAGTTAGACTATTAACTGACCCTTTGGATAGTTTTCTCGATTTGCTTGATCTAACTTATCTAATTGTGACCAACTTCGGAGAGAGTAACTTCGGAGGAAATGTTTGACTCTAAATGGAAAATTTCCCAGCATTATTTGATGTTTCGACACTCACCGAGCTCTTCAATGTTTCGATCTCAGTTGAGAAGTTCTCCACGATGGACAAAGAATTTCCGACGTGTTTCTTCAAATCAGTGAAACCAGTTTCAGCGAATTGAATTGTTGATCTCATGAGAGCAACTTCATGGAAAACTTTGGATTGCTGGAAAAATATAAAAATGGTTTCACTAAAAAATGGTTGTCAATTCACCTTTATAAAAACACGATTGATAGAGCTCACTATAAGGTGAACTGGGATAAAAACCGATCGAACAACTTAATGGCTTCAGAGCGAGGTATCGAGCGGTAATAGAGCAGTGGTCTGCAAACTGTGGGCCTTTTAGTACTTTTTGATGGGCCGATTTAAGGCTCTGTAATATATGTGTTGTACAGTGGATGTTTTAGATGTCACACACGACGTAGGAACTAGGAAGCACGCAAAAACTTCACTAAATGTTCACTACAGATTAATGCGACCACGTGACGGATATGTGCAACAAATTTAAGAATGAAATAATAGTATAAAATGGTATAACTAGTTATTATCAGGGCTGTGGAGGCGGTACATAAAACTTCCGACTCCGACTCCTTTATTCAATATAATAAATAACTAATAAGTAATGCTGATCTGTCAACT
>JAUELA010077708.1:0-10423 GCA_031471845.1 Boltenia villosa | reverse complement strand
TTAGAATCCTACATAATTTGCCCAAGAAGTATTCGGTATGCCCAAGTAGTGGGTAATGTAACTACATTCGATGCACTTTGGCGTCACGCTTTAGCCTCTTTTTCCCTTCGCTTTTCATAATAGTAATAATGATTTGTGCCTTGCTTTAAAAAATTCCCAAGCTATATTTGACAGTGGCAATATCATTTTTTTCTCTAATATTCTGACTCTGTCTCATAGAATTTTTCTGCTTTTAAAGGTTTACTCACTGTGGTTGAGCCTCAGCGCCTGTTTGTACTCTTAAAATTTATTTATATTTTGTGTTTTGTTTTCAATTTGATGTTTTTTTATATGGACCGAATGATGGTCTGAAATAAAGGAATAATAATAATAATAAAAATGTAATCTCTCTCAATGTCTCATATCTAACTCTTTGGCATGGACGTAACGAGTAATGACCAGCACATCTTGATATCAATGCCGAATAAACAATCTGTTTCGAAGTATCTTATGATCTGGAATAAATAAAAACACGGGAATGCTCTGGGATATAAAATCACACGTTAAATCCTATAATTAAACCACCAAATAAAGAAAGGATATGGTATCAAATTTACCTTTTCCAAGATAAATGAAATATTTTCTTCTGTGGCCAGAATCGTCTATACCCGAGACCATGAAACTTAGCGCACCTATTGAGTAGAAAATATTTATCTCTGATATATTTTAGTAATTTCAAGGTTTAAATTTTGTTCAACCATATGAGATGTCCCAATTATCAGTTACTTTTCGTTTGCAGTCAATTCAAGATGACTCAACAGTTTATCAATTTCTTGCTGAATATTATTGCGGTAAAAGTTCATTGGAAAATATATAGCAGCATTTGCTACCTTGGTAATCCGGCCCTGCTTGCACCACTATATTAACTGATACGGATGAGCACAAGTAAGGTCGTGAAAGTCTGTCACGAATATGTTGCTTCATTGCATTTAAGTACTGTATTACAAGGTGTGCATTACCTCCAATTCAAATAAATCATATTGTTGCAATATTACAGCTGTTTAATAACATATTTTTCACACACTAGGACAGGGATGGCGAACCACTGACCCGCGGGTCACGAAGTGACCCACCACCTACACTTCAGTGACCCACTTCGCTTTTTGGTATTTATACAAAAAATAATAATGTTCAGTTATGCTACTGTGAGAAGAGATTTCGGGTAACCATACAATTCTTTAAAATTTAATTATCTCGAAAACTTTCGTTCAATAATGAGTAAAGATTTTAATTATTACTCGGCAACTTCGTTCGCAACTCAGTCGTCCCGGTTTACCCTATACTCGTACCAGGGTTGCCAGTTTGGCGTTTCGATGCCAAATTATTAAAATTCGATTGGTTTGGCTTCAGAAAATCGTTTAGGCTTATTAGGATCTTTTCCCCCAAAACTTATAACACAACTCAAGTAAATTGGTGACCCACTTTAGTTTTTTTTCTCAATTGAGATATCAAAAGTGACCCAGTCAGTTCAAAAGGTTCGCCACCCCTGCACTAGGACGAGTTCGACTGGTCTCTCGTAAACCAATCAATCCATGTTGCATTAATAGTTTTAAAATAAATTTAAAATGACGTAAGTTCCATTGCATAGGGTTCGATTGCATATAAATGATTCATGATGAAGATACTCAACCTTCCCCTGGAATAACAGATTTATTTAGAGTTCTACGGAAGAAAAAAGAAAGAAAATAAATGAAGAAAATAAAGAGAATCGTGGCGAATTGTAACGTTGGTTTCAAATGAAAGTGAAATATTCTAATCGTCCATTTTATTTACAACTATTCAAAAAAAAAAAATCCATCAACACATAAAAAAAGTAAATAAATAGTAGAGATAATGGATATATAATAATGGAGACAGCTATATTGCGTCTTCTTGTTATATCTATCTCAACGTCATCCAATTCTACGAACAAGCAAGGAAATACAAGTATGAAGTGGTTCCACTCCATCAAACTCCTTCTTCCCTGTCATCGGATCAATGTAATCTGCGTAAGAAATCTTTCTCAATGTTTCATATCCAACTCTTTGGCATGAACGGAAGGAGTAATTACCAGCACATCTTATAATCAATGCCGAACAACCATTCCGTTTCGCAATCTCATATGATCTGGAATAAAGAAATATACTGGGATTGATCAATAAATACCATAATTTTATCTCCCGATTTAGAAATTATTTCAGGAATACAGTTTAAAATCTACGTTTTCTTAATTGAATGAAATATTTTCTATTCAGATTTATAGTAAAAATATAAATATTGTCGACCTTGGTAATGGTTCTGACGAGATTCCATTCTCCTGTGGTCTGAATTCACGCAAAAAAGTGTTTTCTAAGTATTTGCCGGTTCTGATGAGGTCTTTATGAATGTCATTCAGAAATCTATCAAGAAAATGATAGGAATAGAAAGATGTTTTTCAACGAATTAATAGTAGCGAGAAAAAGAAATTATCTAACTTACACAACATGATCGACTATATTGATTTAGAATCGAATTAGATACTATCATCTTATTATTAGCAAAGTCCACACATCGCGACAGCACTCATGAAACTTGAACTAAAAAGACATATTACAACTAAATATACTATATCTTGTCACAAAAGTTATAAAACATGGCGCCACGGTGTCTCAATCTAAGAGTTGTAAAGTGGCATTAACTTGAAATGGGTTTTACTTTTTTAAGCATAATAATTGACATTTAAAATCTTTCTACAAAATACTGGGACATTTCAGAAAAATTACTGGATCAACCGTTGGATTTAAATGTTTTAAAGTTTCTGTACAGATAGATAATCAGGTTAAATTCTATACTCGAAATCGTTTCCCTTCCTTCTTTTCAATAGGGATTGTATTCAAAAAAGTCCCAATAAATTCATTGTCTTTCGTGAATGCACCAACTGATAATCCCTGTTGTAGTCGGAGCTGTAAAAAAATAAAAACACATTTCATATATTTTGGGGGCAGAATCACATTATAGCCTGTCTAAGTTTATTATCATAAAAAACAAGTTTTGTTGGCAATACTGATGAGAGAACAAGGCGGGCGCGGGCTTTCGGGTGACCCCTGCAAAGAAATAATAAGGGGCCAAAATCAGCTGTTTTGTTATCTCGCACCTAGTCTTCTGAGAGTGAGCGTATTTTCCGTATAGGACGTTGTTTTATGACGTCATATAATGTAATATGACACATATAGCAGATGCAATAATGTTCAGCAAGGAATTTAATAATTTTTGACTCGTCCTGAATTGTCAGAAAACAAAAATTAATTGATTCGGCCATCTTTTTCTTGTTTTACAAAATTTAAATCCTAAAATCATTAAAAAAAGTTAAGAGCTCATTAGTCGCAAAGAGTAATTTAAGATTTGTCTGTTTTTATTGTTTTAAACTTTCCCTGTCTGTAAGAGATTTTCATTAAAAGATATAATTATTTTGTTTCGGTATTGAATAGAGGGCTGAACTTTATGATCTTAAAGTTTACAGTTGATATCTTGTTCTCACGAGATGGCGAGAATGTTATCTCTCCTTTTATGCATGTTCAATTGCTCCGCATCCTTTGACATCAATGTTTTCATTTTTCCCACTGTTGTGAAAATTTTACACAAAAAAGGCTTTCATATATTTTTTATTTATTACACCAGAAATTATTTCACTGCCGCAGAGATTAGCATTCATCTGTTGAAGGTAGGTTCAAAATTTGGTAATAGGAGATATGATTGGTCTAGAATTGTACGTATGACATGACATATTAAATGTGTATAGCTTGCAACTAGATAAACGTTAATGGCAATGAATTCGTATAGTGAGGGAAGGCAATGTGATGCGTAGATATATAACGAAGAATGTGTTACGAAAATCCATTAAATATATTTATAAAAATTATCTGAAAATGCTCCCTTTTTATTGGTGATTTCACTCATAATATTAATTTTATTGGCGAATATATCGATCTTTATTCCTGTCGGGGTTTCAGAAATTTCTATTTTTTTGGAAAAAATAAAATATTTTCGTTCTGATATGAAATTAAATTCAGAATCTGACCCGAGCTTTGCTTGATTATGTATTATTGTTGGATGCACCTCGTGCTCTTCGCGAAATTTTGTAAAGATCCGTTTAGAAATGACTATATTGTTTCAAGACAAAGTTTAATCCTGAAGTTCTCACAAATAGGAGCCCCCTTTGCATTGATGGATCCTGTAGGGCTTTTGTGTACAGTAATTTGATTTATTTTTCATATGCTAGTTAAGAATCTATTAGTCGCAGAGGACCAGCACCAGTTAATCCCACCCTGATAATGTATAATAAATTAAATTTGTTTAATTTAATTTAAGATTTGTTTGTTTGAACTTTCCCTGTCTGTGATAGATTTTCATTAAAAGAAATATTTATTTTGTTTCGGTATTGAATAAAGGGTTGAACTTCATGATCTTAAGCTTTAAAGTAGATCTATTGTTCTTACGAGATGGAGCAATGGTCAGCATTCCTCTTATGCATTTTCAATGTTCTGCATCCCCTTCCTTAACGTTTTTAACTTACCCACTGTTGTCAAATTTTACTTACAAATCATATTTGGGTTCTTTATTATTTTACTACAGCAGAGTTTAGCATTCATCTGTTGATCATAGGTTAAAAATGTAGTAATAGAAGATATGCTTGGCATTAGGAATACGTACGAAATATGTAATATATAGCTTGCGACTCGTCCTGAATTGTTAGAAAACAAAAATTAATTGATTCGGCCATCTTTTTCTTGTTTTACAAAATTCAAATCCTAAAATCATTAAAAAAAGTTAAGAGCTCATTAGTCGCAAAGAGTAATTTAAGATTTGTTTGTTTTTATTGTTTTAAACTTTCCCTGTCTGTAAGAGATTTTCATTAAAAGATATAATTATTTTGTTTCGGTATTGAATAGAGGGCTGAACTTTATGATCTTAAAGTTTACAGTTGATATCTTGTTCTCACGAGATTTAAAGCAGGTTAGGTTAAAAATGTGGTGATAGAAGATATGCTTGGCATTGAGCAATACGTACGAAATATGTAATGTATAGCTTGCGACTAGATAAACATTGATTTAATTCAAGATTTCTCGACAGTATTTGTCTCTTGTTTTACTTGTCTATACACACATATATAAAGAAGTGTAAGAGTTTGTCTCTGTTTGTTTGTCTTTAACGTCGCCATTTCTTAACGGATCATTAACGGATCGAAATTTGGCAATAGGTCTGGAATCTCAGAATATTGCATGAAAAGAACAAACTATCCGAGCTCCCTCTGGGTGCACTACGGGGTATTAGACACAGTTCTGGGCTACACAGTCATTGACTGGATTTGAATCAAAACAGTCCTTGTTATTGTATTGCTTACGTTGAATAGAGACGCGACATATTATTTACGATATGCTGATGATGGTAATTTTATCTATTACTAGAATATCCGTGACCCGTTGGGTCAACAAGTTTCGAAAACGGCTAACTCGGTAAAGGACAGCATGAAGGAAGAAATAACACAATAACAGAAAAAACACTCCGGATCGTTTTTTTCTAGTATATTTTTCAAATCGAGAGAAATCGAATGCATTTTTTCAAATAACATTCTTATATGCTCCATAAATTAATTCCAATAAAACAAACTATCGTAACTCGTAAAGTGCGCCAAGAGCATCTTCGGTAGAGAGGGGCAAGCTCTCTCTCTCCGTCATTTCGATTTGATTATCGAGAAGAATGCATCCACGTAATAGTCATCGGCTACTCCATTGCAATGACACAGCCATTTTGTTATAGTTCAATTATTTTAGGTACCATATTATCCGGATTTCGAAATTAATAAGAGTGCCTTTAGGCCTATTTAATACATGTAAACGCGATAGTTTGTTTTATTGGAATTAATTAATGGAACTTATAAGAATGATATTAAAAAATTATAGAAAAAAAAAACGATACGGAGTGTTATTTCTGTTATTGTGTTATTTCCTCGTTTATATGGTCCCCAGCCGTGGCACTCTTTTAAGAAACTTGTTTTATTAAGTTTGTATTGTGCCTGTGCCCGATTTCGCTGTATTTAATTATAGCACGGCGCTATATCTCTGTGACGAAATAATGGTTAAACAATCGGTGGGAATATCGAGTTATTATTTATGCTTAAAGGGATATTTTATGTATTATATTGCTTTGTGTATTCATTGTATTCAAAAATAGACAAACAAGCAAGCAATTTTAGTGTTTTAGTATTATACTAGATACTAGATGATGTGTTTGTTGATGCATTTTATTCTTTAACTTACTCTTCGTTTTTATATCTTTTTCAGAAAGTTCACAGAGCTATAATTGGTATAATTAACATACAATGAAGTATATCGGTGTTTTCTGCTTGGTAGCCATCATGGCCAATTCAGCTTTAGCCGGTAAGTTTTTGTGCAAGAAAAACAATTGTTATGAATGATAAACATTTCACATCAAGATGTTTCCATTTGCACCAGATGAAGTTTGTTTTGGTAAGATCGGCTGCTTCTCCGATGATTGGCTCTTCCCCAGCATCGATCGTCCCCTCACCACTCTTCCTTGGAGTCCGGACGAATTACAAACTAGATTTTTGCTTTTCACAAGGTAAGAAATATAGGTTCTTTAATCTGTGATTTTGTCAGAATATGTCTCAGCTATATTCACAAAATCATTGTTTATCGTTTATTTTACTTCTATCGTCGATATTTCTGTTGTGCTTCTTCGTACACCAAAATATACTGCCATCTTTTAACCCTATTCCAATTCTTCTTCTTGGTCAGATACAACAGAGCAAGAGCCCAGGGATTGATTTACAATGATGGACGATCTGTCATCAATTCAAACTTCAGAGCATTCAGAAATACAAAAGTCATAATCCATGGTTTCAATCCGGATACGGACAGCAACTGGGCCTGGGTCAGTACTTCCTTTCGAAAAAGAAACAGAATATCGAGAGAACAAATATCCCTCTTCTCTATTAAGATGAATTTCAGAAGTTGGAATATGTATTTTTTTATCTTATCCCTTAGAATTTACATTTATCGATTCCTTTTTCAGGATTTGAAGGAATATATTTTGTCAGCTGAAAAAAACAATGTGATTGTTGTGGATTGGATCGCGAGATATATACCGTATAATCAGGCCTGTGCAAATGCCAGAGTTGTTGGTGCTCTAATCGCAGAACTTATCAACACTATCCAGGTATGAACAGCGTCGTTTCTCCATGTTATTTCATGCCTACAAAGAACCTCTATTTCTTTCTCATTCGCAATTACTCTTATGTCAGTCAGTAACGGGATCTCCAGCGGAAGATTTTCACATCATAGGTCACAGCCTAGGAGCGCATGTTGCTGGCTATGCGGGAGAAAGAATCCCTAATCTTGGGAGAATCACAGGTGAAGAGATCGCTTCTCTCGGATTTATATATTTTCAATGGTGAAAATGCAAATTTCATTATTACTAGTTCGTTTACTTCAAGGTCTTGATCCGGCCGGACCTTACTACGAAGGAACTCCGGTCCTAGTACGTCTGGACCCGACAGATGCCCGCTACGTTGATGTCATCCATACAGATGGTACACCGGGAGGATGGGGAATGATAGAACCTGTTGGTCATATTGATTTTTACCCCAACGGAGGAAAAGATCAACCAGGATGCCAAATAAGCGAAATTGATTTGGGTTAGTACTATTCTTCAACAGTAGACTTACATTTTAAGTTCCCTTTTCAAATTGTTTAATTCATTATCAATAGAAAAATGGTGGGAAATGTCTTGTAGTAGAGATCGTGCCTATACTCTCATGATCTACTCCATTAGAAATGCCGATTCCCCCATGTACGGACATTCGTGTAGAGATTATGAAGCATACAAGACTGGAGCATGCGATGCTTGCCCCGCAGAAGGATGCCCCATTCTTGGGTGAGTTTGGAGATTCATTACACTAGGAGTAAACTTAGTGATGATGCTTCAGAGTAAGTTATGAAAGGACCAGTCAAAAATCAACTATTACTATTCTGGTCTAAAAGATACAAAAATGTTGTCTTCAATTTTTTGATTCCAAAATTTCAGTATCTCCATAGAAATACTGTACGTTAAAATTAAATAATTTCTGTGCTACCTTTATGTAGAGTAGAAGTCTTGATTACTTGGTACAGTATTTTCATCTTATTCCACAGGTATTACTCCGAACAAGTCCTCAATTCTGGTGGTGCCAATTTGAAGTACTACCTGACTACTGGAAGCAACCCACCATCTTCTAATCTTAATTAAGAAAAGCTAGCAATTTTTTCGTGATGAAATGTAGCTTCACACTGCCATTTTCATTATATTTTGAAGAATTATTACTTATAATTTGAATGCTGTAATTTGTTGAATAATGTAATTTGAATGTAAAATGTCAAACTTCAGATTGAAATAAAAATTTACATCCATTAACCGTATGTGTATGTTCCAGAAATTAGAAAACTTATTAGCCAGGAAATGTGTTTGAAAAATAACGAAACTTTACACAACGTCATCAATGTAATCTTGCTCAATGTGTCACAACCAACTCTTTTGCTCCTTTCACACTACAGTAGATCTACGGCGAATAATTGCATATATATAAAGTAAAACTACGCAAATGCTTACTTGCAAACTAGCACTACTGTCGTGTTTATTGGCAAATAAGCATTTGCGTAGCTCCATATGGTCTGGGATACAATAATAAAAATATAAATAATGTCGATTTTGCTAATAATTCTGAGGAGTTGCTTTTCTTCACGGTCAGTCTTATTTCGTGGCTTGATTTTCTTACATTTGTAAAGTAAGAGTACCAAGGACCAATTTGAATGGATTCTACCCAACAGAAATGCTTACCATCTCCAAAATGTTTTGAACTTTTCCTGATATAATTATTTTTTTCGGTATCGAATAAAAGTTTGAGCTTCACAGTAGATTTGTTTCATCTCACGAGATGATGCGAATAACAGAATTCCGATCATGCATTTTTAATTATCTGCATCCTTCTCCCTTCAATGTTTTCATTTTTCTCCCTGTCGTCAAATTTTACACAAAAAAGGCTACCATATTTGTTTTGTTTATTACAACAGGAATTATTTAACTGCCGCAGAGTTTAGCATTCATCTGTTGCTGATAGGTTCAAAATTTGGCAATAGGATTTACGCTTTGTCTAGAATTGTACCTACGCAATGTATAATGTATAGCTTGCGACTAGAAAAACGTTGTATTTGTCTTTTGTCTATACTTGTATATACACACATATATAATGAAGTGCAAGAGTTTGTCTCTGTTTGTTTGTTTCAAAAGTCGCCATTTCTTAACGGATCATTACCAAATTTGGCACGGAGGTCTGGAATTTCAGAATAGTGCATGAAAAACACTATTCGGGCTCCCTCTAGATACACTACGAGGTATTAGATGAAGCCCTGTGCTACATAGACATTATTGATTGGATTTGAATCAAAACAGTCCTTGTTATTGTATTGCTTACGTTGAATAGAGACGCGGCATATTACCTACGACATGTCATTGCTGATGATGGTAATTTTATATATTACTAGAATACCCGTGATTCGCCGGGTCAACCTGTTTCGAAAATGGCTAAGTCGGTAAAGGACCGTATGAACGAGGAAATAACACAATAACAGAAATAACACTCCGGATCGTGTTTTTTTCTAGTACATTTCCACAATGAAGTCATTTCGATTTGACTGTCGACCAGAACACATCTACGTAATAGTCATCGGCTACTCCATCGCAAGGATACAACCATTTTGTTATAGTTCAATTATTTAAGGGACAGCACAAAGCTATTTTCAGTTTTCATGGCAGGTTTAGGATTCAATGGCATGGAAGTTGCTGGTCAAGTTGTTATTTGTCTTGATTGATTGCTTGTATAACTCTTTTCACACTGTATGCCAAACCTTTCCTGGGCCTGAGCCGAAGCTACCAATCTGTCCATGGGAATTGTACACAAATACATTATCGAATTCAAGGCGAATCCAGTACCCGGCTTCGAATGATTGTTTAAAGACGTTACTTATGGCGTAATACAGTTTTCAGTGTTAAAGTGCTTGTACAATTTACAATATACTGGTAGCCTTACTTTATTGTTAAAAATATTCGTAAAGATATTGTGATTTTTCATTATTTCATATTAACTAGTCCCAATTTTCGGTCATAACAGTTTCTGCCCTTTTTCACCCCGCGAAGTTCCAGAAATGCATTGCGACGTGACTCGTTCATGAAACAACTTCACTATTCAACCTTCAGGGGAATCATTATGATAATATATACTTAACGACCTGATGCGAAACGATCCTGATCGCGATGACCAGGAGGTGAAGAATCTCATCAAACAACTGAGAGAATACGAACAGCAGAAGCTCCA
>JAUELA010077597.1:0-10425 GCA_031471845.1 Boltenia villosa | reverse complement strand
ATTGAAAAGAAATAAAACTTTGCACGAATATCTTCTTTATTTTTATAACCAAGCTATTGTTTCAAAATCATTACATTATTTTCTATATCTGTAAAGAATAGTGAAATATTAGAATTGTTTTATCCCTGAGCCAAACTGCCTGTTTGTCGAATAAGCAGCAATAGAACTTTTACCTTGATACTACAGGTAGTTGGTACAAGTTGATTTCATGAGAACTAATCCACAACCCTCGCATCGAAAAAAGTGTAAATCAAGTATTAGTTTAGACCAGGGTTTCCTAAACTTGTTTGCTCAACAGAACAAGCAGACCAGGAATGACGCGACCTTTTAGGGGCCCCTGCAAAGAGGAATAGGGGCATTTTATTAAATTACGTCATATGACAAACTGCTTCATAATTAAGGTCACATCTTTGCTCTTATGGGATGGTATAGTTCCCGCATTGTTAAGTTTTTGTGTGAAAGAGGTAACGCGTGTTGAAGGCACGAGAAATTTTATGCTGATTTGTATAAAATGTAACTACAAATGGGCGAATCGGTCCTCTGGATCACCTTTTTTTATCTCAACCAACGATAATTTCATATCAAGCTTGACACCATTAGTGCAGCCGCTACCGCCCTTGACAAAACAAGAGAACGTAACAAAACGTTTCGTTATTTTGTAACTAGTTCTTCTGAGATTGATTTTTATTTGCCATATTGTACGATAAAGTGGGTAAGGCACGATAAAGAGGGTGAGGCACGATAAAGAGGCTAAGGCCCCGTCCCTGAGGCAGATTATTGCCACAATGCCAACTTATCTCTGTATTAGCAAGACGATGAGAACTACATATAATAGTGGTACTGATGCAATCACAGCGTTAGGAACAATAGCTATTTTTTGTTGTGTATGAAAAACATATTGTGATGCCATAATTATTTAATGAATGAATGCCAGTCGGCGTGTTGAGATTGGGGTGCGATATAAAAAATCAGTATTGGTTAGCGAGGAGGATTATGTATTAGATATTAAGTTTTTATTTTCGATTTTAGGAACAAAATAAAATTGATAAAAAAAAGCAATAGTCGCAAGTATATATGCCGAAAAAATCATTTTGACAATCTTCATTTATGTTGTTGTAGTAGCAATCACAGCAATCACTCGACAAACGATCTTCATTCTCACCTGAAAAATAAAGTAATTAATCGCAATAAAGTTCCCCGCCTCTGATTTTTTTCAATAACTTAGCCAAGAAGTTATCATTGGTTCAGGACCCTCCATTTCAAATCAGGAAATATGACTTATTGTATCACTTCATGAATTAAAATTAAGTTCAATTGGGCATAATGCTAGAATTTTCTCATGCCTTCGATAATTAATAATCTGTAACTGACGTAGTCTAATACATAATAGACTCTAATACAAAATTCAAGATTTTCTTTGTGCCCCTCGTTTCGTGCAGTTTGCCTCAGGTATTGAACAATTCTAATATTTTACTATTCTCCACAGATATATAAAATGGTACAATCTTTTTGCAACAATGGCTTTGTTATATAAATAAAGAAGTTAACACATTGCGCGGGGTAGGCAAAAGAAGACCATGCAATAATCTCCGCCTATATCTCCCAGCTGTAGCTTGACAGTATATAAAAATCGTAATTATACTTTTCATATTTTTCCCAGAATTACATAACATCTAATATCTCCGGACCTACACAATGTAGGCACCTCAAATGTTCAACAATAATAAAACAACCGCGGCGCTTCACGCTGATTTAATAACCCAAATATCGCTAAAGAGCATAATACGTGGAAATCTTCTTCTGACGAACGACCCACCGCTCCTCCATGAAATTTGGCACACCTAATGAGGCCGCTAGTCTCCTTAAAGTTTACAAAGCAGATGGCACTAAAGAGTATGGTTTGGTCAAAAATCGGGAGTTGAGTTTTAAAATTCACACCTGTACGGTGAAACCTGGTTTGTCGCCTGATTTTACAAATTGGGTCATTTCACTTTTTATATTTTTTACTTACCCTCAAAGAAACTTGTAATATTCTCAGCCGTACGCAAACCAACGCACTTGATGTGATTAGTATATCGTGCAACCATCGTATCTATTTCATAACAGATACAATACAGAGATACAACAGAGTTTTAGGAGGTAATAACGTTTAAACTCCCTAAATCAATGAAGTTTTTTTCCTGAATTCAGTCTTTCTGCTCGTCGCCGTAAAAAAGCTTCGTGGCATTTATTCATATTTTGTAACAGACCTCAAACAACTCTCTCCACTATAAACTTGTTTTCACAATTCATTTAAGTGTAAATATATTTTAAACATTTGTTTTAGTTTCGAAGATTAGTGGAGCTCAATGTAAAACTAATGTTTGCGATCCAACCTTATCCAACTAGTTTAAAAATAAACAAACGGTAGCAAACCTGAAAAAATGTGGGAGAAGGAAGAGGGAATTTATTTCGGAATGCCTTCGACAAATCTTCTGGATTTTGATCCATGCCCTCCACTACACCAAAGCGAGGACTCAGTTTTTGAGGCGGAAGGTGGGAAGATTTTGCGTCCCAGCATTAACGATAACGACAACTGAATGTACAATAAATTTTCGAAACATTATGAAAATGATTCTGAACTTTTACATCATACATGTTAAAATTGCTTTTCACATATGCTCATTCAATACTGCCGGTCTTAGGGATGGCAAAAAAAGAAACATAATATTCCGATTTTTGAAGCGGAAAAAGTTTCACATTGGTCTTCTGCAAGAGACGCAATCCACAAGAGAAATTGAAATGAGAAATGGAATGGTGAGGCCAATGTTAGTCGCTAATGGTACTCAACAGAACAATCAACAGAACAATCAATTATAAGATCCACGACACCTCCATAGACCCCGATGGACGATATATCATCACTGATATAACGGTGGATGAAGTAAGATGAACAATATCTAATATCTACGCCCGAATAAAGATGATCTGTTGTTCATACATCTGAGACAGAATTCAACTGATGAGGAACCACAGCATGATGCTAGAGGGATTTTTACTAAATTCTGAACAATAACAAATTAACAAAATTGAGGGTATTCCATTACCTGGTAACCAGAGAAGCCAGAAACAGCTGCTTCAATGCATGGACGTATATTCTCTTCATGACATATATAGAAAAATGCATCCATTGGACAGAAAATTCATCAGATCACAAACACGGCCACTCGTTCAAACCCTCTGGATTTTTTTCCTTGTATCACGTGATCTTCTTGGTAAACTCCATCACTCCGATATTATCCCAAGCATTAAATCTGACCATGTCATTTCAACCCCCAAAATGCAAGTAGATCCGGGTCCCTATGGTAAAAGCTAAACATGAAGCTTTTCTAGGACAGTCAATACAAACACCTCTTGTAACACGCATACTTGGGGAAACAATCTTATTCAACACCCGTGAGCCTGTCAGTGCCACTATACTCCTGGAAACCATAAAATGTCTAGTCAGATATGCCTCAAGGAGGAAGAGGATCATGAGGGATGAAGAGGAGGAGCTAGAAAAAATAATTCAAGAACTTGAAAACATGGTGCTGACAGGCGACTCTTTAACAGCTGAACTTATGTGTAAAAAGCATGCGCATGAAAGCATGATGGAGAGAATCACGGAAGTACCGAAAGTACACAGTAAGGTGAGATGGGCCGAGCAAGGTGAGAATTGTTCATCCCTATTCTTTCACTTGGAGAAAACTTGACTAACTTACCTTGGCATAATCAGATAAATGCAATCCGCAGATTACACGGAAAACCACATTATATCTGACAAATCGGAAATACTGAAATCAATGCAGTCATTCTATATATACATATACAATCATTCGGAAGCAGTCACCGAAGAAATAAAACTATTCTTATCTCAACTTCATATTCTTCAAATAAATACAGCACAAAGTAATGAATGTCAAACACCAAAGAGGAATGTAGAAAAAGTGTTTTCAGTATGTCGAATGGGAAATCTTCTGGAATCGACAGGTTCCCTGCAGAATTTTATAAAACCTTCTGGAACGTTAAAGCTGATCCATTGGTGCAATCTATCAATTCTTCGTTTTTAACTGGCAAAATGAGTCCGTCAAAGCAACTTGGTGTCATCTTCCTTACTGCAAAAAAGGCAAAGATCCTCTTGTAATAGAAAATTACAGGCATATCACCTTACTCTGCTTTGATTATAAAATAATTACAAAAGCAATAAATAACCGCCGTCGAGCTTTGCTACCCGATTTAATCGATCAACCAAACTGGTTTTTATTCTCAGAGGAGATAATATCCGACTGCTCCTAGATATCAAATACTATGCAGACTACACCAACTTACCAAGGACAAAAAATGGTTCTTGATTTTACAAAGTATTCGACAGTCTGCACTATGGGCCTATATTCTAAAACATTTAATGCCTTTGGCTTTGGCTATAATCCGTTTCACTGGATAAGAACCCTCCGTCTGGGATCCTCATGTACAGTATCGAATAATGGGTATATGTTGGACATATTTCAGATCATGAGGGAAGTGAGACACGGAGATTCACTCTCTCCAACAGAGTTTTTGCTATACATAGAAACTCTTAGCATCGCACTTCGCAAAAATAATGAAATTCCTTGTACTATTTTAGGAGAAAACGAAATCAAACTAAGTATGCTGTTGCCGATACCATATTGTTCCTCAGAGATGAAGGGAACACTCATTTTGACAAACTTTAAAGCGTGCTGAAAAAGTTTGGCCAATTCTTGGGATGCGTGATCAACACAAACAAATCGAAGGCGTTTCACTACGTCCCAGCAATGAGCGGATAAAGGGTTATTGGCGCAGCACTCCTTCAAATACTTGGGTACAACAATACCTGTAATCAATTGCCGCAAGCAATTGTATGAGTTACACTTCCCAGACAAGATGGAGAACCAGAAACCTGTCCCTTTATCGGAAAATCGCCGTGTTAACGGGACTGGTCATCCCAAGACTGATATATCTGATGAGCACCTTCCGACTGAAATTCCCAAAGCCTTTTTCAAAGAGCTGAACAAGACAATTTTCACTTTTATATGGGGTTCCAAATGAGATTGAGTTAAGTGTACAACACTATGAAACCAAATTCGGGAGGGGCGGGAATAATAGATCTGGAATTGCTCGACAAACTTTTATCTAAGTGCATGAAAATACATTTAGACCCAGATAACTAAGGCCAATGTTTTTAATAAACTTATACATGCAATACCATACGTCTGGCTACCAGATAGAGAATTCGTCAAACTCACAACCTTTCTATTCGACGAAAAAATCAACTACATTGATTGATGCTCATGCCACGACAAAATCAGTCTACCAATTTTTGACAAAACAGAAAGTCACAAAACCAAAAAGAATTCAGGAAGAGTGACGGGGAATCCAAATTGAATGGGATGGTGTGTACAGAGAATTGCATTACTGTACAATAGAGACATGACTAAGATGGTTTCAGACCAAGGTAAACTGGAGGGAAGTAGTCACTAATCCAAAGTTTGAACGAATGGGAATTACCGCAGATGCATATTGCACATTTTGCAAAGCTGAGGATGGAACACTTCTCCATCATCTTATATCCCATGTTGCAAAAATACTGGAGTGACGTTCAGCACATGATTGCTGAAAAGCTACCGCACCTAGTGAATAAGAGTGAGATCCAGGGTATTGTCTACTACCCCCACTCGTCGACAGACCTAACATTTTTCAGTAGAAACACCTTGCTGGAATTCGAAAATCAAATCAGTTATGGAAGAGATGGAAAAAAATCACTGATGTATCCTTATATGTAGAAGACAAGGTTATCGTTGAATTCCACCAGGTACCAATCAGACTTAGAGAACAAGATTTCAAGAGAATTTTGGAAACGCGGTACGACAAAATTCTCTAGATGGAATGGATGAAAAACAGGTATGGAATAAAAACGGGGGTTCGTAAAGTGGTGTTTGAGCGGAAAACTATCGAAGCCAATCCGATCAAAAGCTACATATATATATATATATAGCTGGCAGATGCCATTACGCAAAATACCCAGGAGAAATCGAAAGCTGTAGGATATGTGAAGTGGCGGGCATTCTCATAGGGATTGTCCAGACCTGATAAGCAACTGATAAGTTGCAGGCCAAATTACCTAACGCTCAAGCTAAGCGGAGATAATTGACGAATCAATCAAGTCTCCAGAAACTGCTCAATTAACCAATCAAGGAAATGCACCGGGTATAATTACCAGAGCTAATGTATTAAGAGTATTTCGAAATGTCAGTTTTAGTTGGGCATATAGTCGTAGACTCAATTACTTGAGTGCTGTATTCAGTGCATTGATGTGAGATACATTTCGAAAGTTATCGATGTTTCATTTTATCTTTTACTGCCCAAGAAATGTCCAAACAAAGTCATGCCAAAAAAGCAATGATCTATCGACATTCATAGCTCATTTGCGACAATTTCCTGTCAATTATGCAAAAGAGAAAAATGAATTTACATAGGCATAGTTCTGGAGAGATCAATTTGATAAAAGGTCATGAATTTTAGTCAAATAAATCACTTTAGACTTCCTTTCTGAAATCAGTTATAATGTATGGAAAGATTAGTATTTATTTGCTTTACGTCTTTGAATGGATTCGACTATTTTATTTAACTTTAAAAAAAAAATGATTCAATAATGAAAAAATAGACAGAAAACGCACATACCCCATGACCCCAGGTATCTCTTGCTTTCGACGGATGGGTAAATTCTGCATAATCTGTGATGTCCAGGACTAGTCGAATATTAGGGATGGGACGAGTCCGAATAATTTGGACTCGATCGAGTAACGAGTCCTGAAAAAATGACTCGCCGAGTCCTCGTCAATGACGTCATCACATTCCCGAATTTCTAAAAAGGGTTGTTTTGAGTAGTCCTTATAAAAGCACTATACGCTAATAGGTTTATGTTACTTTTTTTGTCCTGGTCCTGGTAAGTCAAATACAAATCAATTCAGAAGCACCGCAAAAAGCGATATTCTGTCGTGCGGTATTATAATCAGAAAATAGCATGTGTCATATCGAATGAACTGACAACAGACATCAATTGCTATGATCTGTCTTCATATCGAGCCAAAAATCGCCTTCTGAACACCTTCCCAGGATATTTTCTATTTAAAAAAAAGTTTTTCACTCTTTTTATTAAATCCCGCTGAGTAAAGTTGTTCATCACAATGGAATAGTATTTCTTAAATGAGGAAAGTGTTGCTAAATTAGCCTTCCTCACTCGATCCGGCGGATTTTAATTATAACTGCTTTGTATTCGTGATGTTAAGGCCTTCAACTACTGAGGTCATTTGCCTAATCCTGTTTGTAACCTGTGCAATCTTTTGTGACAAAACATTACTATAGGATAGCACTGAAAACCAGTGCCTCAAAGATACTTAAGGCCTCGAAGATACTTTTGAAAAAGGCGAGTCTTTCGCAGGACTCGATCGAGTCCGAGTCCTCGAAAAATCCCAAGACTCGTACGAGTCCGAGTACTCGGACTCGTTCTGTCCCATCCCTGTCGAATATTATCCCCAATATATCTTTGGGATAAGAACCCGTTTCGACTTTCATCGATTATGTCAGACAGTACTTGTTGAAGACGGTTGTATATTTTATTGGTTAGTATCTTATAATCACAACAAACCAGTGTTATCGTTCTAAAATTTTTTTATTGTTGTATTTTTTTTGGAAAAGGCTTATTAAAAGGCAGCAAATTGGGGTTGCTGGGAAGGACTCATTTGACTTGTTCGCAGTGAATAATTAAAACTTTTTATTAGGGTTTCTGATAGTTCGTTCCAAAATGAATTATATAATTTATCTATCCGAAAGCCATCCATTCCGGTTTATTTGTTGTTGGAAATGCTAAATAAGCTTTTTCGACATTCTTCTATTGTAATTAGTTTTCACATGACCGTGATTGTTGGAGTGTAATTTTGTGTATTTATAAGCCATCTAGATAGTACAGCGCGCCTTCTGCTGTGTTGATTTCAATGGTTTCCTTCATCAAGCGCTTTATTCGTTATATGTATTTTTCCCCCTCCAGAAGCTGTCTATTTAACTTCTAATATCCTCGGCCATGTGAAGTCGGTTCCAATTTCAAGTTTAGTGTCGGCATTGAGTGCTCTGATTTGATTCCGGTTGAGATGTCACATTCTTGGACTTTATCTATGATATCGTCAGACATCAAGAAAAAGTCCAAGCAATTTTGCACAGTGGGGCTGAACTGGAACTTGTAACTAGTATATTTCTTCATATGTAGGCGCATTTTTCTGTAAATTTCTTCAAGGCCATATTCTATATCTATATCTCAATCATCGTTCATCACAAGATTAAAATCCTCTCCAATGTTTAAACTATTGGCATTTCCTGATTGTAATTTCTCAAAACCTTCAATGAGTAAAGCAGGCTCATCTTTATTTGACCCATATATATTATAAAGCGTGTATTACAGCTGTCTAAGATTAGATTTGCTATGATATATCCCCCCTTAAGGTCTATCACGGTGTCATGGATTTGATAAGAAATTGTGCTGTTGAAAAGTATTGCTCCCGCCTTCTATTTGATGATCCATTGGAAAAAATGCACCGCCCTCCCCACTCCATTTCCCAGAGTTTTGGTGTGTTCGACGTTGAGTGAGTTTCTTGGTGTAAAGCTGAAATGTATTCGTTTTATGAAATTGAAGATTGTGTTCCTTTTTTTGCTCCATATTAACATGTGTGAGGTAAGTGTATGTCGTATAGTTTAGACACTTTGCCATTCATGGAAGTATCATTGTCACTGCTGCTCAGCCTTTCTCGGCATTTCTCTCTGCTTATACGCCCCTTTATAATTGTATAAAAAGAGAAATTTTCATAATTTATTTTATTTTAATCCTTTATTACTCACCAAATCATGACAAAATCCAAATACGTATGATATTATGGATATATATCCGTGTCTCTACGACGAGTTAAATTTCATCCGAGCCTTGTTCTTATTGGTGTTAAATTGTCATTGTATTGTTATTCATTACACACACATACTTTACATTCACGGTTTTAGAATCAACGTGGAATATTTATCTACAAGGAAGGAAATTGCTTCGGACACAATGGAAGAGCTGGTATAATATAAAATAATGAATGAAGATTGTATGTAACAATAAAAAATCTTCCTACTTCCTCTTACTGCTGTTAATTTTCTATCTAATTTTCATTGTATTGTTTTCAGTACACATACATACTTTACATTCACGGGTTTAGAATCAACGTAGAATATTCACGTACAAGGAAGGAAACTGTTATCTTTATTGATTGTTCTCGAGTGAAACCAGCCATGTAACCAGACTTTTCACAGGAAAAAAGACTGCATTCTACTTGCGTAAGCTTCGGTCACCGCGGAGGCGTTGGTATAATATCAAATAATGATTTCATATTGTATGTAAAGAAGCCTTTTCTCGCCACCCATCATGCGCAAACTCGGTAACTCGTGGCATATTTTTAACGAGACATGTTTTATTTTGATTCCATCTCATGTATTCTAACAATATGGCGCTATTGGTGTATTTAATTCCATAAATCTACACAAACAAACGATTTCAGAGTCAAAAAATTGACACGATCAAAAACTGGCACTTACTGGGAGTATCTCGTGACCCAATTTAAACGAAACAGATGTTCCGTATTCTTAAAATGGTCGATACTTTGGATCGTTCTTCTTGTATTTAATTACAGGCAAACAAACACACAATCTCACAGTTAATTATTTTAATAGACCTCACAATGTTATCAAATTATTCGCATATCATTGTCATTGACTTGTATTTAAGTACACGATACTTACTTCATGTTCCCGGCGTTAGAAAATATACAGCACGTAATTTATATTACGATTTATTATATCTCTATTGTGGTGTTTCCAATGAAAGGAGTCTTGCTGCAAGTGAGTGGAGGCGTCGCATGATATAAAATAATAGTCTCAATTTCATTTCTCCATTACAAAGCACTTCTGGCTTTGTATAGTTTGCATTTATATTTTGGTAGTTGTCAAAAATATGTTGCTGTGTATTCAATAACCAATAAACCTCCATTTATGAGCAAAACGATAAAATATCCGCGAGATGACGCCAGAGAATGTCATTTCATTAATCTAGTAAGAAATATTAACCACTAATGTGCGGCGTGCACAACAACATCTCTTTGAAACCAGTAATCCGTGCCTTTTGTTTGAATTAGTGCTTTCTTATTTTTGTATTGTTTTGTTCTGTTGTAAAATTTTATTACATGCAAAATAACATAAATCCTGCAGTACATGCCTCCATTTTTGATATATATAGAAATAGTACCGTGTTACCTGTATAATAACATCTCATCAAACCTACAACCATGCTTTCATTCTTCTGCTAGA
>JAUELA010077486.1:0-10427 GCA_031471845.1 Boltenia villosa | reverse complement strand
ACCTTATGATATCGCTCTTTATAAACCTGAAGCTCCTTTTTTATACCTTCAACATCTTCTTGTGACGAGAATGCGTCCTTGCCGCAAGTATTCTGGAACAAAAATCGAAGCTTTAAAATTTAGTATCGGCAAAGAATCTTTGATACATTTTTGATTATACATAGACATAACATAATAATCTCTGTAAGACCCCAATTTGGACATCTGACATTTAAATTATTGGTTGGTGAATGATGAGTATGAATTTATTTAAAATATGCATAAAATTTGGCTGTTGAATTTACTACAAGCATGAAGATGAGATGCATGCATAATAATACATAAAATCTGAGAAATGATTCGATTACCCTACTCCTATTAGCCATTATTCAGAAAATATTCGAAATCTTCAAGCGTTGGTTATCTTCTAACACCAGGTAGAAATAGTAAAACGCCTTCAAATGTTTTGAAAGTATGCCTAATTGATGAAGCTAGATGCTGCTATCAAGCTATTATATCAGGTCTTGCTGTATTCGCTGAAGTGGCTGAACACCACTTTTTTGCCTTCGATGTTATATTTGCGAACATTTTCAAATTTGTCTTATTTATGTCACTCTTATTTGAGATAACATAAAGAGAATTTTGATGACTATTTGTGTTAACGTTACCATAACACTATGCAATAGCTCCTTTATTATGCATCGGGAAAACGCCAAATGCTGTTAATCTCTGAAGGCGGATATATCCGCCCCCCGCATGCAATGAAAAATACGCCTCAGTGAATATTTCTCCACCAAACGCATGAAAATGATTGAATTGATATCAGTAAATATGAGTGGTAGAATCAGATATGAAATAAAAAACTGAATAAAATTGGTCGCCGCGAAGCTCAAAAGCACATCAACGCTGCTTGTGGTAAAAGAGTTAATATATCTCATCATGACTTAGTGAATTATTTTACATTTGAATAAGAAAAACACACACCAAGCAGCATGACCTGATGAATATTTAATGTATGTTCGTGTTCATTGTTATCAAAGATTTATGTCTGACAGACGCCATAGAAAACATTCACCATATATTATGTTAGAAAAGTTGATCATCTCCAGAACTCTAAGCACAAAAAAACTCTTTGCTGCAGACCTACTAATTAATTAACAAAGTATATATTTATTACTTCAACTGCTTTATGATCTGGGATTGATTGCTTTGTGACATGTTCTGATATAAAAATTTGTATAACGCAGTTATATAACATGTATGTCTGTCTTTTGAATTTTATTTGCCCCTTAAACTGACTGGATGACAATTTCCTGCAGCTACCAAACCAAAGCCACCAAAAATATAAGGTTTCACCTTAAATTTTTGATCCTCTGTCTCTTCTTGCTCAACAATACTCAATATGTCATTAAGAACTGAGTCCAGCTCTGAATAAACATCAGTGAGATCTGAATTTGAAAAAATTCACATAAAAACCGGTTTAGAACGAAGGCTGCGATTAAGCATGAAATTCAATCCATACCTTCCATGGATTGCTTCAGCTGGTCAATGGGGGACTGGTCCACACTGAGTTGGGCACTTCTTTCAATCAGCTCCTGGTCCAACTTACTTGATCCTTCCAAACTGATCAATTTCCTAGGGTCGAGTTCAATGGACTGCTTGTAATGCCTTCCATATCACAAGAAATATAAAGATTGAAACAATGGAAATGAAATGACAAATGATTTGGAAAAACAAACTTACTTCAAAGTCTCGTCCTTTTCATTAATATTTTCCACAACTGTTCTCAAAAGTTTTGCCTTCTCTTCACTGAAAACCAAAGTTTTCAAATATTATTTTGCTTTTATATTTTATTTCTTCCTCACAATTGGCCTTAATATTGGCTCAAATAATATTTTCTGTAAATAAAAAAATATGAACCTGTAGGTTGATGCAGCAAGGTGCGCCTCCATAGGTACCAGCTTGGCAAAGATATCTGGACCAGTTAGAGTCGGATTAGCAGGTTCAAATGGCAAAGCCTTCACCAATGAAGCCCCCTTGATCTCTGGCAGGCTAGATTTGTCTGGCACTTTATCATGATAAACATAATTGTTGTCTTTCACTAAGCTGACATACCTTGAATTTAAATTATAAAAAATATATTCATATGCAAGCATTAATGTTGAGAATTTATAATAAATCAACGGAAATCATCATGGAATCCCATTTGCTGAATAACAGAACATTAACTTACTTTCCATTCAGAACATCAGAGGTGAATCTTAACGCTTCTTCTGCCTTGAGCCGGGTTTCTTTTGGAAAGTTTTTGGCGAGTTTTGCCGCCTCACCCAGAAGTTCTATGCCCCACCCGAAAAATCCCACCGCCTGGCCGTACTTGTCTTGGTCTTGAGCGTTATTTCCCAGGTAATACTGGTAAAAAATAAAGTAAAAGTTATCATATTTTGATTCCAAAAAAATTGAAATTTGAGAAATAGCTCAAACCTTGGTAATAGCGGAATAATACAATATCTTGAAATTGACAACTTTTTTCCAATATTTGTAAGCTTGACTTCCGAGCGTGTTCTCGTTTTCCCGATTACCTAGGCTCTGCATGCATTGTTCATAATATTCCACAACCTGTTACAGTCAGTAGTGTTGAGATTATTTTCAATCAAAGTCACAATAAAACTTCAAAAGTCAACAATACAAATTCAAATTATGACCTAATCGTTTTAACTGTCTTCAATATTAAATTTTCCAAAAGTCACATGATGTGCAGTATTTTACTGTTAAAAAATGATAATCAATTCAGAAGCAGAATGGAAGGATATCTATTTTAAACAATAGCATTCAGTTGTAGGTTAACATTGATAGCAATACAGCATTTGTGCAGCACAGGAAATGCATGCAACACCACACATGATGTCCGACTGATCTGAAGGCTTTTTATTACCAACAGTAGTTCATCATTCAACACATCAACACAGATGAAATTATATTCAATGCAACAGGGTTGACGTAAGACATTGAAATATTTTCATAGAAAATTGAGGCTTTCCCTAGCCAAAAACTGTTATGATATTAATTGGATGCTCATACTTGGAGCACAATTAAGTTTTGAACCAGTAGAAGAAGAGATGCCATTGAAACTATCACGCATTTATTTTATGAATAATGTGCATATATATGCAAGACATTTTTGGGAATGGTGTAATATAAGATGAAATGAATTTTATTTTCAAAACAAAATATTTTCGTTAACTTTCTATGTTAAAGTGAGGAATGTGTAATAATATCAGCGCGGAAATATGCATTATGATCATAATAATATGCAGTCACAAAAAAAATCATAACTTGAATACTATGCCACACAATATAAGATATATTTTTAGATGTATAATTGTTTGATATTTATAAGTAATTAAATAAGGAGAAAAAAAACAACGACAAATAGTAAGATGAAATAGTTGTGATAATATCTGTATTGTGTTATTAGTGTGATTCAAGTGATGCAACTCGGTAAGAATTTTTATGTATCATCCATAAAATATGATTATGAATACAATTAGTCGATCAGAGAAAAAAGAAGGAAATTAGTTTTATTATTTTGAATTACTATTAGTGAATTTTCATTTTACCCATTATATTTTTATTGTTATACAGGAAAAAAATTTTTTTGGACAGATCGAATTAGACGAATATTTTTTATATATCACGACTAAAATGCACCGACTAATACATTTATTTGCATCTTTCACTTCTTTATAATGTTCTAAATCACCTGCTGGCTTATCTTCGACACAATACTGTGTTTTCTGTTGTCCTGCATTGATTTTTCCAGCAAACATTCCTGGCCTTGTGCCTGAAATACAAAAATGACAAATGAAATACAAAAATGAAAATATTTCAATTGGATATTAAATGATCTGGAATCTTACCAACATAATATTGATGAAGAGTTTTAACATTGCCTGACTTATATCTGCACTCATCGTGGTGTCAAAATGATCGGCGATGTAAGTGAATAGCCCCGCCGCACATTGGAAGTGGACGCAAGATATTCTGATCCCTTCTTCCGATGTTCGGTTGTCCATCGCGCCGAGTTGTGAGTGGACAGCACCTGTAAACATGTGACTGGTTTTATAATAATCTATTATTTTTGTAAATGGGCAAAATTGTGATGTTTACAAGGGAAACTCTCAAAAGCCAATATTTTATTCAAATTACATTCCACATAAATTTGTCATGACAATTTACATTTGACTTACCAATGTTAAAAAGTATGGCAGATTGTTCAAAACTGAAGCTATCGTGGACCGTGAGCATACCGGTGAAGGCATCCTGCCTAGAGAAGTAGATAAAATATTCAAGCGAAATATACTTTTAAGTTTATTCACAATATGTTATTAATAATAATTGATTTATATTATAAAACAAAAGAATTAATAATCAATTGAATTTCCAGACAGGTATGAATGCAAAAATCAAATGATCAACACAAAAGTGATTAAAAGTTAAAACCCCCCAAATCCAAGTAATTTAGACAGATCACGACAATTACAATTTTGATAGGGAAGCAACTCTACTCACCAAGGAAAAGTAACTTTAATACTTGCATCACCAGTGAAAGGAAAACGGCTTTGCATGTAATGTAGATGGCCATAGTATTTCTTCAGCGTGTTGCATCCCTCGAAATCAGGAGATAGAATAGCTTTGTAAGCTTGACTTTGAAGCTCAATAAACTTCTCAATGGCATCCTTATACTTTTCTGGATCATCCCCATATTCTTCTTTAATGTGCTATTTCGAAAACATTTATTTTGATTTACAAAATCCATGCTACAGGCACAGCACAAGAGATTTTTGATTGATCCAAGGTTTTATTGTTATAGGATCATGCATTTCATCTTAATCAGGTTACCAAACGCATTCAAAATATTTTGGCATCTAATTTACCGTGATCTAGGGTGACCTAGCTTAATTGACAGTAGGCATAATGGGTCTAAAAAATTTGTCCTGAAAAAAAAAATCGACAAGTTTTTGAGGGTTGTTTTGAGTAGTTATTTTTTTATAGAGCGAGTCAAATATAATATTCAGAAGCATCGCAAAAAGCGATATTCTGTCGTGTTGTATTATAATTATAAAAAAAGCAGTGTCATATCAAATGAACTAACAATGGGCGTCAAATCTTTTGTGACAAAACAATACTCTGGGATAGCACAGATAATTATGCAATCATTAGGCTTGAATTATACTTTTGAAAAAAAGGGAGTCTTTCGCAAGACTCGTTCAAGACCTCAAAAAATTCCAAGACTCGTACGAGTCCGAGTACTCGGGACTCGTTCTGTCCCATCCCTACCAATATTTAATAGCATGGTAATAGTTTTACATCTCAGTCTTAGTATACAACACTTGACAAGTACCGAGTAAAGTACTTGAAAACTCAATATATGAATACCTTTTTGAGAGCTTCCGTTATTTGTTGCTGGGTGATTTCATGAGCATCATATGACGGCATCCCCGACCAATCAAGCGTGGAATAATCGAAAGAGTTCTGTTTTAGCTCGATTTCAAGCATCGGCATGCGAGGCACGCCTTCCATAATGAATTTATAGCGGATTCCTAGTATTTTTTCAAAATATTTCTGCTTCCAAATCCGAGTTGTCTGATACTTGTTGAATCAATAGTAATATATTATACCTTCATAAATTAATAAATAATCTAAAGTAGAAAATGTACATTGAATTTCAGTTACACCAGGATCATGAAATGAAGAATATAAATCAATTCGAAATAATATTATTTAATTAGAAATCTTAGAAATTTGACTAGGGTCGAAAGCAATAATTCAGCACATACTCAAAATTGAAAATATTACCAATAGACACAAAGAGCATATACCATGGCTCATTACAAAATCCATAAGCTTGTGTGAAAATAAACTTGTTGAAAATAGGATAGTATGGAACCAGAATGAAATAAAATGGCAGTGGAATAGTGACATTGATCTTATTAGTATAACTAATGCATTGTCATGCTATAGTGTTCGTAAGCATAGCAACAGGAATAAGAATATGGCAAATTCATTCTCAAAATACAGTTTTTATGATGATAAGCGACTAGACTTGTCAGATGATACCAGTTATAAAAAGCATTTGACAAAAACTAAACAACTAGCAAGTTTTTATGAAAACTAAACAAATAAAAAGAATAAAACCGAGCATCATTACAATCCTTCAAATCTATGTATAATTTTACTCTTTATCATACATTTCTTGAAACAATATTTCACATTACAAGATCATGCACGCAATGAGTATGAGCTCTGTCTCTTTGGAGTCTTCTTTCGACGGATTGGAGTCGTGTTATCATCTTGGTCTCTTTCCTCCTGGTCTAGAGCCTGAGGCTCCTCCACTGAGATGTTTTCTTTGCTGTTGTCATCTTCATCACTGGAGAAATCCATGATTCTGCCTTTATCTTCTTCAAGTTTATTTTGTCGCTGGGCAGCTGCGGTTCTTCTCAGAACAGGTGCGGACAACTGGAAATCTTCATCTGATTCAGAATCTGACACTTCCTGCCTCTTTTTTGGATTGCTGCTCTTAGCAGGAGGAGGTACACCATCACCTTCTCCAGTAACAGATGGTCCGGCCGGCCAAGCAATGGCTGCCCTTGGGGAACGAATACTTGATATCCGTCTCGATTTTTTCACAACAGCTGCTGCTTTGGCGGCCGTTTGATCGTCACTCACTCCTTTCTGATGACATTCAGCAATCAATGCCTCGAGTTCATCAACTTGTATTTTGATTTCTGCCTTACAGAACTTCCTCATTTTATTGACGACAGCAGAAAATGACTGGAATACTTCTTCATCGGACAGCTTGTCCGCGAAACACGTAAAATTTTCCTGCAAGCGACGAACAGATTTCTCAGAGTAAGACAACAACGATAAACAGAATGCGAGGTCCCTCCATTGGCGTCGCGTCCTTGTGGCACTGAATCTGTGGCACAACTTTTCTACAAGACTTTCAGATTGCTTATCTTTCTGTATGAATGAAAAGAGGAATCTCATGATTATTTGGAATTGTTCATCATCTGAAATACCAACATCAGGGTCGGATAATCGGCTGATGATGTCGGGCATAACATTATATATGGAGTTTCCCTTCTTTGAAAGATCCTGGAAAAACTTTTTGGCGAGGGACGCGATTTGTCCATTATCGTCGACCGTACACCGTGCCATCTCACTAACGTGACCTTTGACCTTGACCATGTCGTTCAAGATTAAGTTGGACAGAACCTTCACGGCGTAGATTCGGACGAGTGAAGATTCATCCTTCAGTCTAGCATAAAGATTAGCTGTCCAGGGTTCTAGTAAATTTGGGAACCGGACACAAAGGTCTCCGATAGGGATCACCAGGTTGGCTCTCACCACTTCGTGGGGACTTTTTTCAAGCAATGTAAAGAGCACTTGAAGGTGGGATTCACAGAAACTGGAGCAGATCAACATGTATTTTGCCAATGCTAAAGCAGCTGTCGCCTGCACTGCCACTTCTCCTGGCCGGTCCACACGAATTGGGGCGAGGCAGGCACGGACCAGTATGGGTGACAGTAGGCCCAATAAGTTGCTCTTGTCTAGAAGTTCATTCTCTGTTATATTTCGAATGAATTCCTGTTCAACGTCATCAGCCGTTGCCCCTCCAACTCCCATATCTTCCTCTAGATTTGCTTCGTTCTTGTCGTCTTTTCTGGTTTCACTCTTTGCTTTACTCTTTCTTCCCTTATTCACTTTATCCGTCTTTGCCTCTTCTCTCTCATCTTTCAGTTTTCTTTGATGCTTCAGCTCAGACAAGATGGAAACTTCCAGATACACAAGATGCTTGAGGGCTATGTGTCCGGTCAGTAGAAAAAAGCGAGTCAGTAACATTTGCTTCTTTATCGAATCTGATTCAGAATGCTGGGCAAATAGTTGCAACACATCATGAATGATCGTTTCACAAATTATATCGGGAGAATCTGCTAAATTATAAATCAATCCAATGGCTTCGGATGCAAAATGCTCCCAATTTTCAGATCTTTCTGAAAATCCTTCGACAATTAACTTCTGTAACCAGATGCACATTACATGATCCTGAGGCAGCTTCAATGATGCTCCATATTCTCCAGCTGCAGCTTTTTTCGCTTGGAGTTGGTTCAGTGTGACGCAGGTGTGTAACACAAGCGAGAAATCAAGACTGCCAGTAGAAAGCGACTTTGTTAACGAATCTTTCAGTCCGTGTTCCACTAAAACATCTATCTTGTTTTTAATGATGCCAGGGTTGGTTCCAGCCAAAAATCCAAGTAATTGTACAGCCAACTTCTGTTGCTCATGAGCATTGATAATATTGATAGAGGAACTATTGTTAAGCTCAGGTTTTGTGAAACGATCCCAGAGAATCTGAGCTACACCAGGAGGAATGTCCCCACACAAACTGAGTTGATTGATCAGAGCTTCTAATGATTTCAATTTTCCTGGGGGAGAGACAGAGACCAATGACATTAGATTATCAGCAATGCTGCTGGCTCGTGCTCTTGGGGAATTTCCTTCTGGTCTGAAATAGAGTTGTCTGTATGCTGCCACAACTGCATCTCGAATCTTCTGCTCTTCATGCCATATCTGATGCAGCATAGTGGTGATGCCAGCCAGAGCAAAATTCAGCTTGAATTCCCAGGCAGCCGTAAAGAAGCTGATTGCCTCTATGATATCAGAGTGAGAATGGGAACGTAGCAGTTCACACAGCACAGGGACGCAGGCATGAAATTGTTGAACAAATCTCACAGAGTCCGAAAGGTAACTAACGATGTCTTTCTGTTTCATGATCTCAGGATTCTCATCAACTTCCTTATCCTCCTGATCTTCTTGCGAATGTACTGTCTCCTCTGCAAAAACCTCTTCCTCCATGTCTGTGTGATTGTTGCTGGAACATGCTTCTTCCTCGTTTTCATCCTCTTTTGGTGCTTTGGCGGCTTCTTCCTCCTTCATCATTTCTTCCAACTTTTCTTTTGCCTCATCCAGGCCCTTTTGCAGGATATCAATCGGAAGCTTTGAGGCGAAAGGGTTGAATCTCAAAATCCCTTCAAGTAACTGCACTGTGAATCTACGAACAAGGTTACTACGGTCGAGCAGCAAGCTTGAACATAATTCAACAAGATCAGGGTACCTCTTGATCGGTAGTGCTTGCTCCTTTACTAGACTGATCCATATTTGTAAAGCTCTACATCTAGTAAAAGCATTGGGGTCCAAATTCGCATGATCATACAAATAATCCAGAAATTGATCCCTTGCAGATTTTGCTTTATTGTCCAAGCCCTCTCCACTTAAACTTTGCAGAATAATTTCACCCATCATACTGAGCACACAACTACGCATTGAGTAGGACTCCTCGTTCATACGATTTAACAGAAGACTGAAGTTGGCCAACACCACAGCAGAATTTTGCTTGACGAGATCTTGAAGGAAGGTACTGATGGTTCTGGTGCTCTCCGTATCTCGAAGAAGCTCCTTGTCTGGAATACGACTTAGTTCTCTCAAAACTTCACACACAACAGATTTACATTTATAAGAATTCTGCCACAGAGTTACTGCTTCTGAAAGAGGAGTTGCCAAATGACTGAAGTGCTGGAGTAGCTGAACTAATTTCAAACTTGCTCCCATTGACTGATTAAACTTTTTCACAAGACATCCAAGCAAATGGAATATAGACTCCTTGATATCGTTAACTTTAACCAGAGCCTGAGTTTCCAGCATCTTGTAGCACATATTGCTAATCAAATTGACAAAATCATCCTCAACAAGATCTGGGTCCCAGAGACGATGAATCTCCAGATCAACTAAAGTCATCAGAAGACGGACCATTTTTTCACACTCTGCAACCCAATGAATTCCTTGACTGCTCATCAAAGGCTTGCTTTTAACTCCTCTACGTCCTCTGCCTGCTGTGGTAGTGTTTGCAGCTGCATCAGCTGTCTCTTGATTGAATCCACTGTGAAACAAATCGGCCAATTGCACAAGCAAGTAGACATTCATCTTCAATGCATTCCTGTGCTGAATGCGAGATTCTTCCGAAAGGCGCGGAGAAATTGGAGATTCAGCTGGATCTCCTCCAAAGAGTAAATTTCCGAGGATGTTGCTCAGAGATTGGCAACCCCTCAGTACAGTGTCCCATGCTTGCTGTCTTAAAACTGGGTCAAGCTCTGAGAACTTTGAAATTATACTGTACAGAGCATCAAAATTTGCTAACACAGCGAGTCCTCCTTCTTTAGCGTAAGCTATTTTTGCATTTTGCAGTTTTATTGGGATCAATCTTGACGAATACACTTCTTCAACCACATACCCGTTACCAGCTGACCGACTCAGCAAGTCCTCAGCATGGAATGGTATGTTAAAGTTGAACATGTTGATACAAACCCTAGATAATCGTGATCTGCAAATAT